>NNCF01131197.1:62009-132484 GCA_002313205.1 Laupala kohalensis | reverse complement strand
CAAACTGCGTATCACCACGTGGGGAATAAATAACTAAGTTATTCCAGGTAAACTGAGTATTTCCAAATTACGAGTAATTTAGATCGTATTTTTTAATTTTTACATCCCGAATAGTTTTAATTTTGTTATGAGGGACTGATGAATGAGAATTTTAAGTTGATGTTGCGGTTCTTTTCTTGTATCTTATAGATAGAAAATGCTGTATATAATATTCCAGATCTCTTTGCATGTAATCCGGGAAGTAATTAGGTATCTCTGAGTACCCTGAAATTAGTAGTCGCATTAATAAAGCGCAAACTTTGAAAAAAATATTGTATCAATCGTATTACAAAAACTGACAGGATCATTAATCTCCTCTTATTCACAAAAATCGATTGTATGAGATTGAAAAACAAATTTAAAGAGGAACATCTAATTGAAATATGAGCATGTCGTTGGATCAAGGGGCTGATGTAAAATAATAGGTTTTTCCAGAATTCCATTTCATTAACGATGTTCTAAATGAATAGTTTAAGACGATAATACTTATTTTTGAAAAGTAATAATCCTTTCACCATCTGAAAGCAAATTCGTGTAACCACTTTCAGATATTTTCACCATCATTCAAATTCAATAAATTAAAAGAGAGGAGAAAATCTGTAAGTGAAATAATATGTCCTTTTATGAGGATACTTTAAAACACAATTTACATATCTTACGGAGAACGATATAAAAACAATTATTCCAAATTGGCAGAATCGTTTACTCAAAACGCATTTGTTAGTTTAAAAACAACTTCGAAACAGAATCAATGCCAACTCTCATCAAGATATTTTTTAGGTGGATAGAACTGACTGCAATTCCCAGGAAGTCGTTTCCGTCCTTTTTTTTCCATCTCGTTGGCATTTCCGCACGTGTGAGAGGAAGGCCATTCGGTGCATCGCCAGAACTCGCCTCCAAAGCCATTGGCTGATTTTGTATTCACCTATGGACCGAGCTGTGGTCCGATAGCACGTGGAGGGAAAAAGTTTCGAGGAGGACCTGCGCTGGCCGGTCGTTTAATCGCGGTAGCTATCGGAAATATCGCTGCCAGTCGATTATTAAAATATTGCGTAACGGCGGACGCTTCGTTTAGAAAAGCACAGAAGCACTGAAGCTGCGGATGGGTTTAAGCTCTCGATATTGTAAAGAGGTTTCTTTGTGTGGGTGTGTTCGTTGCTTCCTATAAAGAGTCCTTAAAGCGATTTCATGTTATATTCATAAAACTCGTACTTCTGAAAAGCCGAGATTACCAAATCGGGATTATGAATAAGAGCTGCTAATTTATAGCAAAGTTGAGAGAAAAGGGGTAAATATTTGAATACTAGTCTTAAACGATTTGGAGTATACTTTTGGCTTAAACCAATGGAATGGATTAGTTCATTTTCTTTTCAGGAATTTGGTATTGATATACGCCTGAAGTAAATATTTTAATTTCAAATACCACTAAATTAAATTATTATTTTGAAATCATATATTCCTAGATTGTCTTGTAAAAGAGTTCATTTCGTGTAGGAATAATTGAAATATTTTTTGAACATTTTTCGAGCTTCGTACTGAAAGTACCAAAACTTGATCCTAGTGAAGGAACTATACTGGTTCATGACGAGGGGAATCTATAGAGGTTTGGCCTTGTTATCATGGTAAACAAAATGTGCCATAGCAGAGCCGCTAAAAAAATAAACTGTTCTTTTGTGGGACGTCTGGAGGACACTTGAATTGCCATCAAAGGGCACTCACTCCGCAGAAGTTCCCTTACGGGTGCGAAACAGCGAAAGCAGGAGCACTCAACCGCATGCGATCATTTGAATAACACAAGTCCATTTGTAGTCGACTGGAAATGGAATAAATTACAAGAAGGTGTGGGGGAGTATGAATGAAGTCTGGTTGAACCAGCCTCTAATGTTCTAAAACCCTGATGTCAATCTCATCAAATCATTTTATAAGTCAATTTTCAATTATTTAATAAATAATTAACTAAAAAATTGAATGTAACAAACGTTGTGATAATATGAACGTGAACTTTTATTTGACTATTATTTTTACCACAAAAATGTGGCAGATATTACTTTCCCCTATTTGCTAGTTGTAGGCAAGTTTCGCTCGATTTCATATTTTGCATTAACAATGGGAGCAAGACATCCTCAATGTTATGAATAGTGTATGATGATACACAAAGGAGCATCATGGAACTCACGTATCATTTCCTTCGAATATCGTTTGTTACTAAAGAGACGCGTCAGTTATGTCATTTGTTTTTACTGAAGTAATATCCCTTTTAAATAAATGAGACAAGTAGTTTCGCTTCTTCGTGTGATTTTTAAATCTCGGAAAGGAGAAGGTGAATGACGAAACAATATGAAATCGTCAACACGTGTTTTGATGCTCAATACAAAGATACATGTTTTACTCCGTACGGTTAGGCAGAGAAAAAACAACTAAAATTTTCTCAGACTTTTGCGTATCAATGTATATGATGATAATGACTCATTTATGATGTAAAGTAGCGAGACCTTGGCAGAGCATTTGAATGTATCAAACATTATTGGTTCCAAGGTTAAATAAAACTCCATTTGGAAAGACACATTCAATCGCCATTCTTTTAAACATTGTAAGATATACTTTTTGCTTGACGGAATATTATAACGTTACAGAAATGATGAGCAACAAGTGGATAGTCACAGAGACCAAAGAACATAAACAAGAGATGTTCTTAAATCGTAATAATCTGAAAATGAGTCAAAATTCAAGTAGTATTGCTGACAAGGAAAATAATATGGATAATTTGATAGATTCCAGTAATGATGCTTCAATTTGATTGCTCAAAGCACTATGAGTGAGACATGTATAGTCAATGGAAACGTTATCATATTTGAATGTTCAAATAATTCGGAAGAATACTTATTATTACAGCATTGTGGCACATACAAACTTGATATAAATTTATTTCTTAGTGTATTGGCACGAGTGATTTGTTCATTGGCAATTTACTATTTTAATCAACATACATTAAAACATCGATAAAAATGTAGATACACATTTTTTGTCATATTCCACATAGAATACTTTTCACTTATCTTATGTTTCTCTTATTGACTCAAAGGAATGTTATGGTGTAATTCATTTTAGCGATAATAAACAATTAGACATTTGATTTTTACCATAACATTAGAACACTAGAGTTCGCGAAGCATTAATTTCTATACTGTTAAAAGAAAATAAATTATTTCACCAACAATTACTGTAACACAATTTTATGATTTGCAATTCACAAAACTAATGAAGTAATTGAATTTTAACTCCTGTAATGTTTTGTCCTTCAAAGAATCAGAGTAATGGAAAATTTAAAGAAGAAAAGAAAATGTGCGTATCTGAATCTTTATAAATTAAATTAAAGAGTTACTAGGTAGTATTATTATTATTGGAATTGTCCAATTGTACCATTTCTGCTAAGATTTGGAGTGACAACATTAATGGTGCCATTCAAACCATTACTGATATATTCAGACTCCCAACCCGTACATATGATTCTTTGTATTCGGTTATATATATATATATATCTAACAACGTGATGCAAGGACGATCTAACACTGGCGAAAGGCATATGTTGCGAATGAATTCTTCACACTTCTGTTCTCAGACGATACGGAATGTCGACCTAAAAATTAAAAACCCATTTATCCGTTTTCAGAACGCGTCCACCAATTCAAAGGGGAGAAAAGTTATGACAAACTGAACGAACATACGAAAGAGATTCAGAAATTCAGAAAATGGAAGAAAGAAAATTTTCTTATATGAGGCAACATAATATTCACACGTAATAAACTGAGAAAAGAAAACAATAGGAGTGATTTTGCTGGATAATAAGATAATTTATAAATCTTGAGAGAAAAACAACGGATGAAAACAAGTTGGTGATCTATATTTTAGGATAAGATATAGTTTTCATGCCATATAACAGAATGGGGTTGTTCGACGTACGAATAAAAAACATTTTTTATATGAAAAGAAGTCGCTCACATGTAGATTTACTGGCGAATACGAGAAAAAATAGGTACATCAAAACGAGAAAAAAGGAGATAGTAAAAGTTAATTCATGCAGTTACTTATTTAATTTTTATACGAGATCTGTTTCTTCTCGTGGTGTATTCGCTCACAAATTCCGTTGTGTCCTTGTGACTGACGCACTGCGTCTGAGCACGGAGGGGATGAATGCATTCGAGCGCGCTCGTTCAACATCCCCTGCCCCTCTTGAAACTCATTCCTCCCTCCCGAAAAGTGTCAGACTCCAGCCATTAAATAGCATAAACGAAACCAAGGAAGGCCTTTTTTCTCTTTCCCTCCTTCCCTCCTTCCCTTTTTGCCAGAGGAAGGGGCAACGCTTTGCGCCAGGGGCATAGAGACAAACCATGCCCGCGCCCTGCTTCTGCTATTCACAAAGCCATAGCGAACAAATTGAGATATATTGTAGGTGGCGTCCGCGGACATGAGGTGCCCCTCGCGGAAAACGGGCTGTTTGCGAGGAGCATGGGTGGGGGATATTGAGGAGGGTTAGGGAAAGCCTAGCGGGCACATCGCCAGCTGTTAGAC
The DNA here is from genome assembly GCA_002313205.1 of Laupala kohalensis. NCBI lineage: Eukaryota > Metazoa > Arthropoda > Insecta > Orthoptera > Trigonidiidae > Laupala > Laupala kohalensis. Next base: position 127,876 of record NNCF01131197.1, on the reverse strand, counting down.
GCTACGAGCCAATGCGCAAGCCGTACGCTGGCGCAGACTTGCGGTGAGATGTGGAGGCCTCCGTAAAATGCGAACATCAGAATGCGTTTTTAAGAAGCTATTTGCACTTCCACCAATTCTCATAAACTGCTAATAATTTCAAGTTCAAATCTATTAAAGCTGCGTGATGTAACAATTTAATAGCAAGAATGTGTACAAATATGAATGGAAAATAAATTAAAAATATAACGATTCGAGAAAATAAATTACATGGAACTAAAAGTATGTAGAAAAGTTTTAGTTGTAAATAAATATTCATGAGGAATTAAGTTTACAATATTACTAAAATTAATTAATTATTTTCTAGGAGAACGTTTTAATTATATTGATGTCCTTTGATTCAAAATCTATTCATAATATATCAATATATATCAAGATTGTAAATCAATAAATTGATATGTTTGAGTGAAGTACGCATGGAAGGGTTATAAAATTTAACACCGTTTGGTACAAAAAATAGTGTATATTAAATGTTATAACTTTAAGATATTAATGATATTTTGTGTGTGATGTTTTATTGATGAAACACGTGTGTCTATCAATAAAAGTAGCACCACTACACGTGGAAAAGTACNAATATCGTTTCCTGTATAATTCTGAAGTTCAAATATAATATCAGTCATTAAAAATTAAAAACAGTCATTGAAAATGTAAAAAAAATTAATGAAGCTTACGCACATTTTTAACTATTTATGTTATTTTGTTTCTTCACGACACCCAAATCGTAATATTGTAAACTTACAAAATTATTGATGTAATAAGTACAAAACACATGTAAATATTTTCCCAAGTAAAATAAACCAGAACTCACACTGAAAAACTTATTTCTGAAGCTATATTTCATAGTGGAAAAAGTAAACACATCATTCCAACCCTACACACGTATCAGTAGCAAATGCGAATGTACAAAAAAAGCTAGAAAAAGTTTTCAAAGTTCTCAGAAGAGTAACATATCTTACTTCAAACTTCATTAGACTTAATGTGGTGAGGGAACTCAGAAGAAGAAAAAAAAATAGGACGAGGAACAACTTCCAAACGTAAATAAAATGTAAATTGTAATCTCGCATACTCCACCTAACAAGAAAAAACAAAGGTAGTTTTACAAAAAAATATTAGATAACTTAGAATGTATATATTCTGTGTAGCGACATTATGAATAACATCAATTTTCTTCTGAGAATTTTTTACTCTTTTCTGTATAATTTTTTGGCTTGAAAACAATGCCTTATAACAAATTTATGATTTTACATTAAGTCATTTTAATAAGTATAAAGTATTGTAATGTGAGACAAAAGTATATCGCACTACAATTCATTTTAAGAATTTGTTGACATGAGATTTGGCAGACATTATTTTACAGATTTTTCTGTAAAGAAGGAGCTTAAAAAACATATTTGATTTGAGGAAGTATATTTTAATATTTAGTTGACGTTTCAAAAGACATATACTTAAATACTTCTTAAAATATTTGAAACAAATGAAGAGAATAACGAGTTGCTGCAGTGTTTACATTTCTCATGGGAAACATCTGTCTTTATGTTCTGAAAATCCTCTGCTTGTTTATTTGCCATTTCTGCAAAGCAAATCATGAGAAATCGCATCACGCAGTACGTAAACAAACGCACATACAGGAAATAGTACCGATAGTTTCAAACAATAAAATTGCTTGGTTTTACGAAAGTAAGCTGTACGTTTCGTGATGAATATAAACTGTAGAGAAAAATATAATCAAAAGTTTTTGGAGAAATCTATCATTTTTAACACCCCAAAATAATTTTTATTTTGTTCCCTTTTATAAAAATACCAATTAAAAATATTTCAAAATAAAATGTAAATTGAACTTAATTAGTACACTTACATAAACAATTCGTTCCTGAACACAAGCGATCGACAATATATGAAAGGGGTGTATTTCAAATTATTTTAAAATTTGGAAAGTATTTTTATTGGGTATTCATTTTTCAATTATTCAAGTATTTCTTTCTGAATTAATGTCCACGTCATAGTTAATGCTGGCTTCTGAGACTCATTATCTTTCTTGACCATTCATAAATCTTAGGAGATTTAGTAAGAAAATGACCGCGTATGGTTAAGGAAATGACGGCTTACTGACGTAATCCCACCCCGCAACATTTGTCACGTTTCCCCTCTCTGCTATACGTTTTCAAATCCCTAAACTTTAGCAGATTTACGCTCTCGTCTAGGACGGCAGCTGTGACCACTACTAGTGTCATGACGTACATCTGGAGAGACTTACAGGACAACGAGGAGAACTCATGTTGAAGGACGTATTAATCAGTAAAATATATTCGGTTGATTCACTTGAAATAATAATTTCCCTCTTACTCGAAGTTATTGATATGAACATTAGATAAAATCATAAGCTTGATTCTTCTAACGTGAATTGTGGTGAAAAGATGTATCCTTTCCGACATAGATCTTAAAACTTTACTTTCAAACAGTTTTAGACATCTTAGAAGCACTTTAGTATCATTTTATCTATGTGATACATAAAAGAAAAAACAATATCGTTATGTTACTTGTACAAATGGACTTGCGACAGGTTGTAAATTAAATTTTAATTGTCACAGTGCTTCCCCAACATTTTTAATCTTATTGTAACGGTAACTAGAACACTTTTTTTCCAGTTAGATTACAACACCTAGTTTCGAGTTACCGTGCTCACTTCTACCTTTAACTTAATGTTCTTTACTTGATCACCTGACGACGGCATAAATCCACGTCGAAACATAGTGAGTTATTAACAAAAATAAAAATATTATTTGTCAAAAAAAAAAGTTCGTAAGTTTATAACTATTTATGTTCTTTTGTTTCTTCACGACACCAAAATCTGATATTTTTGTCTATATTTATTAAAATACGTTTGTGTACAAAATTTTTCAGGTTTTCCTGGTCGGTAATTATTCTGTTTTGAATTAAAATATTATCGTAGGTTTATGTAGACTGATGTTTCTCTCATGTATCTCTTCGCTGGAAACTAAAATTAACTTTGGTGTCAAAAAAATAGTTGCATACAGTATAAAGCACGTGGGGGCCAATAAACTAAGTTACTCTCCGGAAACAAGAAAGCGACCATCCCTGCGATTCCGATGAAGCCAAAAGGCGGCTGTGTATTTAATATTTCTAAAAAAAGTTATTTAACATACACGTGTTGCTATCAAATTTATTATTTCCAAAATAAATCGTAAGTATTAAATGCAGTAAAAACTCGTTATTAGTAATGACCAAAGAATTAATGATACTTCCAGATACATATAAATCTGCCTCTATCCGAAGGAGAACTGGAGAAAATCCCCGACCGGTTTGGAGCTACGGAGATAATAAAACCAAGTCAAGATTCTTTGCTATACCTGACCAGATACAAAGTGATACAGAATAAAGATTTCTATTAACTATTTTAAAACTAAATGAATTAAAATATTGTAATTCATTAAAAAAACTCGATTTTTTTGCACACTCGAGAGGATGACAGGTGAAGAGGCCTGCACTTGGGATTGGTCACCCTCTCCTTTCCTTTCCCCATGTCTGCTCACCACTGCTTGCATTATCCCGGATGGAAGCGTGACAGCGAGAAATTCTCTCTTCCGCGACAAGGGTTGACTAATGAGACGGAGCAAAGAGAGGGGTTGACTCGTGTGGGGAATCGTAGGAATTAGGACTCACGTGCGACATTTCGTTTGGCCCTGACGAAGGATGCTGTGAGGGTAGGATATGTCCTTCCCTCTAAAAAAAAAACTACATGTGAGGTCGTTACACTCGATATGGTGGGAACCATAATTGTCGCAGTGAAATAGTTGTAAAAATTCTTTCTTTTATTTTGGCTTGTCACATAAAAATGATGCTGTAGAATGAAACGTCACAATCCCTTATTAGTAGGGACCAGAATATAAAGACTTTGAATATCATTATATTTGTATACTCCTTACTGTTGACCCCAAAGTTTATAATATAAACTGGTTATTGAGATTGGGTCGAAAGAAAAAAAGAAANAAAAAAAAAAAAAAAAACACTATTCCACACTACCGACATGGGGGGTGCTCAGTTGGTTAGGCGATAAGTGCGAGACACTATGTATGCAGATGGGAAGTTATGTGTGTTATGGTATGCGAGATGGAATGCGTGAAAGTTCTGTGATTGATGAGTGATGAGTGAGTTGTTGTATTGCGAATTTATACAGGTATGTTTTGTTTTGTATTTTTTAATGTATTATTCAGTGTTTAACTTATTGCTAGAAAATTAGAATATTGGCTAATTGTAGACCTTGTTGTGTGTAGCCCTAAAGAAGAAAATATAAATTTTCGAAACGTTTGCAGTGTGGAATAGTGTTATTTTTCTTATTTCTTTTTTTCTTTCGACCCAATCTCAATAACCAGTTTATATTATTATATTTAATTGTGTACGTTTCATAAAAAATACACAAATATGTGTTAAATTCAATAGTTCATTTGTACATTATTAACCATTTAATAGCAAATAATCTTTAATGACGGTTTTGTTGTTTTTTGTTTTAAATGTGAAAAATAATGCTTAATTTAAAAGTTGATGAAATATGTAAGCGATTGTACAACACATATTTTAAATGCTTATTTAGATATCGTAACTTTTTTTAAAAAAGCTCACCAACATTTACCAAATGACTTTATAACAAAAAATTAAGCATTATACTCTCATAAATTCGTTATTTTGTCGCAACAGACTTGTATTGGGAAAAAGAACCCATCACTTCGCAAACTCTTGAGCAGGAAAGAGTTAACTAGTTAGCCTCCCAGAATCAACGTCTTAATTCATACACTTAACCACATACATGTTATACCTCTGATTTCACCACGTGAGTGCAAAATGCGTCCAAACACCTTTGAAAAAACAATGGGAAAATTAAAAGCACTACAGTGCTCTTCTGATACGCGTACATTATTATGTATGCGTCAAGTGAAGAAGGGTAATTGCGTGCCTTCAGATCATCTCATCTATTTGAATATTAGCGTTTACACATTGTTCTGTGCCTACAATACCACTTTTGAATAGTTTTTCGTAATTAATGCCCCATTACGCATTTTTTCATGTTTACTAGTTTCACATATATTTCGTGTTGTTTTTTTTGTTTTTTNTGTTTTTTGCGGAAAAATCACTCTTATTGCGATATTTTCCGGTCCCCACTTATTAGTCTAAATTGAAGGAATTTTACAAATTGAATGGAAATATGTCACAAAATGGGTAAAAAGTAACTTCATGGAATAGGGCTAATAAATTATACAAAGTAAACAGTAGAGAGGAGTATATATTATTTTTTTCCTGTGCGTGGGCCGGAAACCGTGCTCCCTGTCTTTTGACTGACGAAGATGTTAGAGAAAAAATAATTTATTCTTCCATTCTCCATGTTCGAAATATATCTATCGCCAAAATGTTACCAGCAATTTGTTCAACGTAAACGAAGGAGAATTTCGTGTTAAATATGTGAATTATTAGTTAGATCAGCATCATTATCATCATTATAATTAAACGGCAAGCTCCTCATTCTGTAAGACATGTTGGAAGTCTTTGAAACAGTCAGTACAAAAAATTAGCTCACCGTGTAGCCCTTCGCTGAAAGTGTGAGCAGAGAACCCTGTACTACTTAAAATATAGAAAACCATTCAGCATTTTCTCCGGAAAGAAGCACTGGATTACAAATAATCCACATTATTTTCGATGCTTGAAATGTATCCACGTTTAGATAAATTAAATAAATTAAAATGAAACGAACAATAAAATATATTTAACTTTAATTTCTTGGTATTAGGTCACAATAAAAAATATATAGAATTCTCTTTGAACTTGTCAACGTTCCGTGTCTTCCAAATTTTAGTTTCTCTTTTGTTTATATATTTTTGATATATTTTGTGTGCTTTATGTTTTTATTGTATACGTTGGCAAATTCGAAGAGAATTTTAATTTTTTAATTGTGATCTAAAGCCAAGAAATTACAGATCAATCATAAAGAAATCAAGAACGTATAATTTTAATAAAATATATTATCATAGATAGCTAATACAAATTTTTGACGAAAATTTATATCCAATCATTATCAGTATTTCACTATTTAAATTAATTTCATTAATTTCAAAACATTTGAACTTGAATGAAAATGTCTACTTTTTAAATAAACAAGGAATTATAAAATTACACAACAAATGCTAGTTCCTGTTAGTCTAAATAATTGAGTAACGTAGATGTGTGGGAAGTGGCTCATGTGTCCTTTCTGACCAGATTTATTCACAGATACGGCATTCATATCCACACGGTAAAAATTATAATTTTTTCTCCGTTGATAGACGAGATACATCTTCTATGTATGCTTTAAAAATTTTTGCCATACCTTATTTTTCTTGTAAATATATTTTCTGAATAAATATTGTTCTGTTTTGTCCTCCTGAAGAAAAAAAAATCTCTTTCTAGCTTCAGTATTTTAACATCCGTTTTACTGAAGTCCGTGGAATATAATATTACTCTTTCCTACAAATTTTTAAGGAATGGTCAGTAATACTCGGTGCAAAAGTCGTGAAAAAACATAAAAAATTGTGAAGTCTTTTCAGGTTTTAATTTTTCGATTTTTTCTCTCTTGCATCTACATAATGACGACAATAAATACTTGCCCTATGTTCTGTCTTACGACGCTGACCTAGAAAGCTACCACGTTCAGCTTAAAATAAGACGAAAAAGAGTGTAATAATAATTGCCTCTCTTTATCACTGCACTTGACTTTAACGCTTCCCGAAACGACCGTTACTCTATAGCGCAGTCTGATGGTGTAATCTTACAACGAGCAGAAGGACGTACAGCTATGGTGAACTTAGATGCAACGCATCACCGGCTCCTTCATGCGATCTAAGAATCGCATATTATAATAATCGCAGAATAAGACAATGATATTCTAAATTCAACGTAATATTCTTACAAAAGGACTTGAGGTTGATAAAGTGTCATAATTATAGGCACCACATCTTTCCTTGTGTCCTTACGCCACATTATCTTCCGAGTCTCTTGCGCCATAAACTACTCTTCTTCAAACTCTTTTTGTAATGAAACATTAATTAGGTCTAAAAGACCAAAAGACAATTCTATTCATAAAAGGCCAAGAATGAAAATTATAAGTTTAAACAATTTTATTAGGTACGAAATTTACTTCAACCTCTAACAGTTTCTAAATTGTTGAATGTTACCTTATCTTCGGGCTTTGGTTATTTGCAACCAGAAGCTCTCCGTGTAGGAACATTCTTATAATTATCTGCAAGTTTTGACTTTACGGAAAATTGGTTTACATCAACAAGGTTCGATGAATTTAAAAAATGTTCACACGTATATGCTCTCAGAAAATTAAAATCAATGAATCAATTTTTTTTTCGGATATTAATGCTGAAAACATAAATGAGAAGAGTCTGTTATTTTAAATTATACATTAGTGAGCAGAAAAAAACCGTCTTGCGGTAAAAAAATGCGCCAAGAAGAAAATATGTTGTAAATATTCAAAATACACTTAAAGAATTAAGTGAAGAATTAAATTTTTTTAAACTTTTTTCCATATTTAATATCAACGCTCAAAATTTATTTTGTTGATTATAAAAGTTAATACCGTTATTAATCCTGAGACATTACATTTCCTCCAATTAGAAAGACCAATCAGTCAATCTTGTAGGTACTTTTCTATATTTTTGACAGATTAGTTTTATATGGTATCTGACGGATGAAGTAATACTTCTGGACACAATATTTCACACCATGGAGTGTTATTTTTTATTTTAATTGTTTGACTTCAGCGTGCTGGATCTTAGAAGAGGCCTTTTCAATTAAGAATATTATCGCTGATTTTCTAAATAACTTTTTCAGTGTTATGAAGCATTAATATTTTACTGCATTTTAACATTTTATGGTGAAATAAAAAATTGCTAAAGCATGGTCACTATTCCTCGCAATGATGAATACTTTGCCTATGCGCTACGACACATTATTGGAAGAAGTAAAATTAATATGTGTCTACTTTGAATGATTGGCGTAAAAAATTGATCCTATTGTCGAAAAACTGTTTAATGCTTTTAGAAAATCAGTACCAAACATTACGTGATGTTAGCGTGCTTCTTAAAAATATTTTGTTTTGTCGGTTTCGTGTGTGCCAACATCACGATTTCTCTCGCCCTAATTTCGTGTCACTTCGTTGAATGGTGGAGCAGCATCTGGCTAAAAGATATCTTTAGGAGTGCCTCAAGGTTCACAGATGGGTCTGGCTCGTGGAAGCCTGTCTTAGTCATTAGTCGAACCATCAATGTGTCTATTGCGCTTCCTAAGTTGCAATGAGGAGTGCATTCTTGAGTGTAAACGCTCTGCGAGTCCAGATCCCATACGAAGCTTTCATATTACGGTAATCATTAAATATGAATTGTTGAATGAATTTGAATTTTTTATATGAATTTAATTTTTAACATAACATATTTATTGTATTCGTGTACAAGGATTTTAAGTCACATTTATGTCCCCGACATTATATATCTAATGTCAGTAAAGTTCGTAAAGAAATGGTAATATTTACATTCTTTAGTATCTTCAGCGGAAATATATTTATATAATGAATAGAGATTGAGAATAATATTTCTCAAAATCATTGTCTAATCACTGGGTTCAGTTAGGAATTAGAAGTGGTGAGGTCGGGGTGGGGTGGAAGTAACAAAATTTTGACAGATACCGAGTAGGAAAAGGGGGAAGACAAAGTTAAACTTCCTGCTCCCATCATTGTTACCTTACCTTACAGGAATACATGCTGTTGTGCGAGTCTCCACTTCTTGCTGTGGCGCCGTACGAATTAACCGCAATGGAAACATTTTGTGTGTATTTCTAATAATTATTTTTTTACTAGTTTCTTTGTGGGATTTTAGGGCTCGTCAACGACCCCTTTTTACCAGTTAAAGAAATTAAAGGGATTATAATTAGGTGTGAAGATAAAAATGTTTATATACATCGTATCATACGTTTTAGGGTTAGTTCTAATTCAGAAAAGTAGGGGATTGGGGCGACTTCTCCCCCCCCCCCGCCCCTCTAACCCCAACCTCAAAGTCTAAGCAAGAACCATTCAAAGACATTAATTAAATTATGTTTTTAAAAAGCTTTCAAATTGCAATTTAACTTTTTGTCCGTTCCCGTCGTTCAAAAACTAATGCAGAATAATCGATTAGTTACGATTACACAGCGATATAATTTTTGAATAAAAACTGGGTTTTTTTTCAATTCAGAAATTACCCTTACGTTTTTATTTGTGACGTTATTTTCGGTAGCGTTGCCTAAGTGTGCGAGCATTGTTATACATAGTTACACCACACAAGGTGGTATAAATGAAGTATCACCATTTTGTTGCAAAATTTTATGATCTCATTAATCTGCCACCGGTGACTCTATTTGACAATCATTATTTTACTAATGATTGTTGGTCACACTCTTTACTTAAACAAGTTTTAAAAACAATTATAACCCGAAAATATTTTAAGGTTCAATGGTACATATTTTTGATACAAACGCAGAACACCATTAAATATTACGTTGATATTTAAAAAAACAGATCTCGATGCAGTAAGTATTAGTATTGTTATGATTATTAAACTATTTTTATTTTATTTTATGTCTTTTGGCGAGGTTTAAGTCATTAGGCGTGCTCTTCCACCGAACCGTTGAATTTGGAAGATGAAATTGGGAAGGAGAGATGTTGGATTGCCGGGAAACTTATGGTACCGAGCCGACATTTAGTCTGGAGTAGGTTAGGGAAAACGCCTTGGAAAATCTCACCTAGTTCGACCGAGCAGGGTTTGAACCAACGCTCTACCTCTCAGCAGTATCGTGGAAGCGAAGACGCTTTCACTAGACCACCACCGTCGGTTTTATTTATAATTATTTTAATTTTTTTTTGTAAGAAAGTGTTTCATCGCTCCGTCTTCATATGAAGTGGTCGACCCCCACCCTTCACTCAAGCGCTTCACCATCTGACTCCATGGTCATGTTGCTTCACACCCGACCTATCTCCCACTTCATTTTTCTCTCTCTCTCAGGCATTCCGCAGCAGCCGTCAAGGACCCGGCCTCCCAGCTCCAACCCTCAGAGTTCTTTTCCTTTCCTCATCCCTTGCTCCCTTCTTACTCGTGACGATGGACACGAACCGCTCGGCGCAATGCGGTAGGGCCTGTCGAAAGACGACGCGCCCTGCTCGGATACTACCCAGCTGGAAAAATAGCTATATTGGAAGGGCGACTAGTGCAGCCAAAATGCATGCGGAGGAAGTTGGCATTCACGTTATCTCTTTAGATGGTTTACACCAAATAAGTATCTCATAGAATTTATCACTGGCCATGGTAACTTCAACCAGTATTTGAAAACAATGGGCAAGAGAGAAAATGATGAGTGTGTCTGTGGTAAAGGTATAGAGTCTACGGATCACATTTTGATTGATTGTTATATTTATGGGCATGAACGATGTGAATAAATGAAAATGATGAAGCACCCCGGACTTACAAATTTTCAAAATAGGTAAAGATGGGACGCATCAATGGAGAGGTAGGAAGATTTCAAAAAATACGTAACATTGATACGTAAAATATGAAATTAAGAACATTGATGCAATAAAATATGGATAAGAGTGGTTTATCGCAAATAAAAGAAGACATGAGTTGAGAAAAAAAGACAATGGCCAAGAATCCCTGGTAATAGAACCCTGTTCCTTGATGATGAGAGTTCAAGAAAATAAATTTTAAAAAAATAGTGCGTGTAACGTCGTTTAGTAAACTAAAATTGTTTTGAGGAGATTTTTAGATGGTTTTTTTATTCAATGTAGCCTATTTGTTCGATGGTCAAATTTCTCGTAACATGCCTTGATATATGTTGTATTAAAGACGGTGCCGCAACGGAGTGATCTACTGTAGTGTGACTAATTTTCCTTATACCAAAATTTATTTCAGAGGAACTGTATGTCGTGTATATAGTATTCTACTCAACAGAATAGTGAAAGTAATTCAAACATTTTAACTCCACAAAAATATTGTAGATTAATTTTAATCCCTGGCTCAAGAACCGTCTTTTAACATTTGAATAAATATAGTACTTATTCCTCGATGTTGGCGAGCCCTACAGACCCATAAAAATAGTATGTATTTCCAAGCACATATTGTTTAGTTCTGATTAGGAGAACTATTGTCATGATAAAGAAATACACTTATTTCTGGGATTTTGTCACGTGGTTGAACTAAAATTACGTGGCTCTATCTATACGAGTGAAACACACAATTTTACAAGCAGGATTTTATATTGAGTTGCTTCAACTTTTGAGAAATTTTATAGCTTACTTTTCTTATTTTACCATGTCATCCTCATTACACTATTATAGTTTGTTGTGTACTTTTGGTCTTATAATGCATCAAAAGCTTAGAAAAAATTTCCATATTCTCCCTAAGCTTGTGGGGGAAGTCGAGAGCACCCGTTTGGCCCCCTCTGAAAACTTACTTCAGATTATGGCTTTATAGTATAAATAAACTTGGTATACTTGGTAATTGTGGTGCTTTAGCAACATTATCAAAGCATGATAAATTAAAAGTCGTTTCTATGTTGCTCATTTGAGCAACATAGAAACGACTTTTAATTTATCATAGTATAAATAAATAATACGACCTAAATACTCACTTGTCATTATCGTGAGTATTCAAACCACACAATCATGTAGGGACGACTGTTCGAAAAGGAGCACCGCTCCCATGATCCAAGCAGTGCTGAAGCATCGCTTCCACGTCCTTAAATTTCACCAAATCCCCGATTATAATGTACAAAGGTCGAATAAGTCGAAAAAAAATATTACTCAAACTGTCCCACAAAGGACTCCGAAGGTGTGCAAGGGGTTCATGGAGATTAGAGCTCCACAATTAATTGGTCTGTCACTAGAAGGAGGAGATCTCGCTCCGGCCAGTTTGACCCCAGGATATACCCGGTACTCATTTTACAACAGATGGAGTAGACGCGGGAGTTAGTCTGGATGTGTGATTAAAAATCCTGGATCTTTTTTCCGGCCATCCAACCAGCAGCTCCGAGATCTACCCACTTTATATTGTAGTATTTGTAAATGGGAAATGTAGCGTGCTATTGAAGCATATCTANGGGAATGTAGCGTGCTAATTGAAGCTTATCTACATGGAGCGATAGGAGTTAGGAGTTGGGTGGAAGGTTATTGTCAGTAGGTGGGCCGGTTAGCTGGGTTTACCAAAAACTTGGCCCACATGGAGAAGTTAGTAGATGTAGTTAGTAATAGTTAGAGTTTTTGATACTAGGAGGAGCTGGATAGAGGAAGGAAGGTTTGCTTTTCAGTAGTACTTGGACAGCTAGATGAACTGGGACATTAATGTGAAAAGCTACAAATTTTCTGGCCCCATCGGGAATCAAACCCAGGATGACTTGGTGATGAGCAACAACACTACCACCTGCGCCACCGCTGGGGCTATCTACCCACTAAGCCACACTGACTCCCGAATATGATATTATTTCGAGTAAAATCTCTCTGTTCATTTTTAACTGAATTTAATCATGTAAGATGTGTCTCCTAAAGACGTAAATCTTGTGAAGAAATATATTTGGTAAAAGAGTAAAAGAGAAAAAACTTTACAATACGACCATCACTATAGATGTGATAATATTGGTACTAAAGCACAAACGTATTAAGCGAGGCGACTCAAGAACATTGTTATGTAACTGCTGCATAAGCCACGAGTGGAGACAGCTAGCAGACGCCAAGTGTATGCATGAAGTTGTGCGAGTGGGTGGTTGAGGCCCCATGTCACGCACCGGAAGCGACTCCATCGTCGCCGTTGCAGTGAGCTTGCTCTGTCTCTCCACCCCCACCCCACCCCCATCTCGTCTTCTCTGTTCCTTTCTCTCTTGAGACGGAGACGTTGAGAAGCCCCAACGCCAACGCCACCCCTGCTCGCGCCTAGAAGTCGTGTGAAAATAATCACCACCAGATGTGCTCCAACCAACACCCCGCTGCGCACGCGGGAGCCGGATGGTCGTGTGACCAAGAAGCGGAGGGGAGGTGACATGACTGGACTTGATGTTGATCAGCTGCTGATGTCATTCTTTTTCAATGTCGGAAGTTTCCTATTCATTTTTTTACGAATAGACTCGTCGATATACGGCACTTAATCCAAAGAGAACTTAGGCATTTTAAACTTGAAAACTTCTTACGAAAATTCCATTATTTCCCAAACTTTGAGATTTGTATTTACAGGATGGATTTAATATTGATATTATTATTATTATTATTATTACTTTTGTTTAGTTCTTAATAAACAATTAATACAAGGAACGTTCAAATTTCGTTCGTTTTCATTTGTAATCAATTACGTGTGGTACATGATTCCTTCTAGACATGATCAACCATTGATCAACTGTCGCAATTAAAGTCTGTAAAATATTGGAAGGCAGCTAGCTACTTCCCTCATTCTGTCACCACTTCTTCGTTCCCAGACGTAAGTCTAGATATGCTCCCTGGCATATCACCTTTCACTAACAACAACATTTTTACCCTTAGTGGCCGGAAAGATCACTTAGTGTATAATTTTTTATTCAAAGCATTTTTTACTATGCAAATAAAAGCATTCTATATTGATATTGACAATAGCTGTGTAAAAGACCGGAAATTATAAAATCAGATAAAGAAGATTACAGGTTCTTTTTTATTGCAAAACAGATGAAGTCGTGTAATGTCTTTTGATGGGAACACAAAACAAAGAAACTAATGTAAATAAAGAAATGGCAGTGTAATCATGTGTGTGCAAAATAAAAAAAACAGTGATTGCTTGAAAATGGTTGTTTAGTAATTTTTGTCTTTATTTACACGGTAAAAAAATGCACTAAAAATTGTAGAGTAAGGATGTTGCTGTGAGTAAAAGGTGATGTGTCAGACAGGATCTTGGTATCAATACGTCTCGAAAAGAGAAAGTGGTGACATAATGATAGTGAGTAAAAGCCTGACAGATGTTGAAGATATAGTGGAAACTTCACAAATAAACTCACGGAAGTTAAGTTCCAAAACTAGCACCAAGGGAATGACTAAAATCATGGAAATTACACATAAGGGGAGACAGTAGGCATATGGATAAAAAAAATTGATTTTTCGTTCTTTGTGGATTTGAATTGCTCTTTCCTGTGCAAACTGTTCTTCTTTTTTTTAAATCTGATAATTAATTCACATGCTATATAGCTTTTCCTAATAGCCTGCACGTGCGAGACATTTAAATGCCACACTCTTTTTTTTTCAAAATTGAACATGTATTCATAAATATTTTTTTGGTTTGCACCAAATAAGCTAGAAAAAAGAAAAAGATAATTGAAAAGAAAGAAGGAAAACTAGTATGATTCAGACAAAGCTCAATATGGTTCAGGAAAATATTAATATAAGTTTTATAGGGGATTTCTTCAATAGCATACACGTGTTAACTTTAAATTAATTTTTCTCAAAACTACTTTTTTTTCACTTCCACGTACAATTATCTCAAAAACTAAAAAAGGTAAAATATTAAGATTTATGCAGTAAATGTGCAAGATGACAATGCATATTTTCCTAGTCAGTTAAGAAAAATTGTTTCGATACAAAATTATTTATAAATTATAATGTGTCAAAATAAAAATTAACTATAAACTAGCTATAAAAATATATATTGCTATTTTTTACCGTTTCTATGAATCCAATGTAGTTAAATTTACTTAGGATTATTGTTAAATGTGGTATCTATGTAAAAGAAAAAAATCAGAGTTCTAGCTTCAGTAGTTTTTCCATAAAGTGCACCGTAAGAAATCAAAAAGTAGCATTAGCGGCAAAGTGGAAATGGTTGCTTTCTCTCTCCCTTTAAGAGTGTGAGTATAAAAATTAATTGGCTTTGCGATAAGTATGTTCAATTCACAACCTCCCTAGTTCTATCACGCAGGTGTATGAAAGTGAGATTCATTGCATGTGAATGTAAGTTTGCATGTGACTCACATGCGAATAATGCTAATTGTACTTAGTACATTAATTGTCAACACAATACTCTCGTACGATATATCACTAATGCGATCTTCACTATGACAAACTTTCGAACAATTTTTTCGGTCAATTTTGGGGAGTTTCCGAAATGTGCTAAGGCTTTCATATGAATTTCTCTTTTTATTTAATCCAGGAAAGAAAACCATCGCAAAAAGTAAGAAAAGTGCCCAGAATGTACGAAATGAGTCCAAAAATCTGTTCACATGATTCTGTGGACATACGAGTAGGCGAAGACCAAAAAAATTCAGGTAACATTTATGTGGTACGAGAACCCAGAAATATTTGTTTCAGTAAATATCTAGTAATTAATTATTTCTCTGTTACATATTTTGAGAGAATGTTTTATTTCACAAAATATCATTTTGAGGGAAAGTTCAAGTTGACTCTATTATTTTCTCTACTCTTTTTTGTTATTATATTTTGAGGTGCTTTTGTCCTTTGTAAAATGAATATTTATTGAAATAACACAAGTTCAAGCCAATTTCTTTTTCCAGATAGTAATTTTAAAGACAACATGATATGCATGTGGCAGTTTTAAATTCTACTTCTCTTGCAAAAAAAAAGAGAGGAATTAACGGATAATTATCATACAAGGTGCTGACAAGTTTCACCCAATATCAAAAAGAAATTTTTCCCCGATTTGCTGTGAAATTAATAACCAATTCAAATATAACCGAAGCCCGGATGACGTATGAACGTTAAACAAACTTACAACTACTGAAACCTTCTGTTACTGCATGCACGGCGATGCGAACTGTTTGTCCAAACATGAGAGCAGTCTAGCGTATCAATGGAACGAACAGGTGTCTGGAACAGCGAATAAACAAAAGATGACATTCGACCGTGGGACTGAAACGTTGAACATGTGGGCACGAGAGTCACAACGTGAGGTTGCGGCGAATAAAAGGATTAAAGAAGAGAGCTTTCTTCTTCTTGGAGAGATCAAATTTTAGAGAGATAAATCGTCTATTTTTTCATCTTAAATACCTCTTCGTTTATTACTTCTTGTTCGTTTGCTCTGGTAATGTAATAAAATAGCACATTCATACGGCTTACTAAATATAAATTTACGCATTTGTTGTAGTTAATAACGTTAATTTGTGTTATTTCAGATGTTCTTTTTTTCTGAATACGTATAACTGCATCAAGTTTTGTGGGAACAAATCAAACAATATTTCATGAAACAACATCCAACACCAAGGCTCATAATAAATGATTATTTCAGAGCGTTATATTTGTTTTCATTGTAGTTTTAAATAATCTTTTGTAACAATATGATATTCTGAGTTGTTATTTCAAAGCGGTCCACTTCTATATGAACCATCCTTTTCTTGTAATATAAAAATTGGCGGTAAAACTATATTATTATTCAATTCCATGAGATGTGACTAAAGGAAACCTCACAGTATCCCTTTCGCCAAAGAAATTGTAGGTGAATGCGTTGTATCTATATCTTCTTTTTTGCCAACGTCTCTGGGCTCACTGAACAAAATATACACGGCGGAACATTTTAATGATGGAAGGTAACTACAGTGGCTCGGAAGATACTGCGTAAGAGTAGCCTTTTGCTCGATCCTCCTTTTGGCTCAAGGGATGAAACAGCAATGAGGACTTGTTAAGCTTAAAAGAGTAATGAAAAAGTGTAAACGTATTTTTTAACACATATAATTGTTTATATTTTCATCATCCTACCTAACCCAACTCATTGTATCATTGTAGATTCACGTTTGTAGAAGAACATTGAGATATATAATTAAAACTTATTTTTATCATTATCATTTATTACGTCTAATATTTAATATACTAATTGATTTACGTATACAACTAAAACAATATAACTACCACTGATATGTAGAAAGGAAATTTCAATTTTTCAAAATTTGTGTCATAACTTAATTTTGACAATAGAAAAAAAAAAAAAAACATTCCTCAATGAAGTGAGATTGAAGAAACACAAAAGCTACCATAATAATACCTATCTCAAAGCTCCACAAATGCTATTATTAAACTCATTTTTTCAGATAAGATATGATTTTTATTTACAATAGATGAATTTGTAAAACGTAATCTGTTTAATATAGAATATTACCAGAAAATGATGCGTATACTTTTATATTTTTTGTTTGTGTATTTTTTTCTCTTAATTCCGCCAAGATTGAGGTTTTACCGATTGAATCCCGGACATGACGTACCTTGGACATCCCGTGCCGCTTTCTTCCTGCAAAGGGTTTCCTCCTCGTCCTCATTCATTTCCGGTCGGGTTTCAGGATTCTTACCAGATATCAAAAGTTTTGCGGATTACCAGTTTAATTAAATCGTCAGATTTTATTTCAATGTAATAGTCTGTTACAGATACACTTGCAAATAAAATTATTAATACCTGAACGCATCTAAAGAAGTTCCACATCAAAAACAATTATAACATGTAATTATATGTATATATCTTTTCCCGGTTGAATTTTTGATTTATGAATCACATTATTTATTTAGTACCTTAATTGCCAAATAATCTTTACCAACTCAATAATGCTCAATAATATTGAGGGGAACAAACCTTCAATTGTAAAATAATTACAATTTCTCCTGTTTCAACTCGTGACTTGCTAGTGTTAGGGGCGTGGGAAGAAACCGAACGGGCGGATGGACGTGCCAAGCCGAGCGATGGGTGGGAGGAAGGCGTGTGCTACGCTACGCGGCCGCCGTCGCTCCGTGACAGCGTGACGGCCTAATGGGCGTCCACCAGATCACGCGAGAACCCCAGTGCTCTGCCCCGTTCCCCTTTCGGAGGGGCTGTTCGCGTTGCATCAGCCATTGTTGCATCCGCTGACGCCACTGTAGTCTTCTCGACGGGGGTCTTCGCCCTCTGCAAGACAATATCCTGGGACGAAGAGAATGAGTGACGTCAGGGTTGGATTCATTTGGGGTGAAACCAACTTCAAAAGTCAATATTACCAATACTTTGAGTTAGATACATTAAAATCAGGTATATTGACTGTGGTACAGTAGAACTACTCATCTTCAAACTAATTGAGGCCGTAGCATGTTCGGATTTGGAAAAATTCTATATTCGCGTTGCGTCACCTGCTAGGTCCTACTCTGCGCAGCCTGATGATGTGGTGTCGAGGTTAAGGTGGTTCTTTAAAAATCAACTTATGGAATTTGAATGGATAACCCTTCCAACTTTCTTTGTCACAAGTAAGATTTCCATTCACATTTATTTTAGAGGTCGCTACCTAGCTCTTAGGTTACTTTAAAACAGTAGTGACCCCTAATTTTTTTAAAAAACTTTTATAGAAGACTTATTTTTAGATATGAAACAAAATAGGAGGGCCTTGTCCCAGTTTTTTAAGATAATGTTTAAGAACTAACCCCTAGTAGAGGAGATCAAGCACACTCAATGGTGTAATGTTCATGCGACGGTAGGGCAACGTGCCTTTGTGGAGGTTCACGTCACTTTGCTACGTGTAGACCACTGGCTTTATGAGAAAAATATTTAGCATAGAGCTTGTGTTTTACTTTCTTGTTTTTATTAGTCTTTCAACTCTGGTTTCTTGTGTTGGTAACTCGTACGGGCTGTTGTATAACTTGTATTAGTGCTGTATTAATGTCTAGTATTATTTCCAATATCGCTCACATTCCATTAGAAATACCTTGAACGTTATTGATTTAGATTTCCTAGAATTCGCCTATCTGGCTCTCGTATTAGAAAGCTTTCAATAACTACATACAACGAACACCTAAAAGAGATCTTGAACGAATAACGATATGGAAGTGTGGTTTTCACAAAGACATGTCATGACATTGGTTTCTATTGATTCAAATATGTGACTTTTTTTTCAGCGGCAGAGATATTTGCATGTTTATTGATATTTAAATGGAACTTTAATTGTTTCTACATAAGTTTAAAACCCGTGAGAAGACAAATTCAAAATTATATCATTTATTGAAAATGAACGAAAAACACGAGATACAGCACCGCGAATAAGTAAATATTTGGTATGAGGAAAAGTAGATGCTTTTCATACAATCCGTCGGACCTCGCACGGGAATGAGACTTCTCACAGATTTTAAAGTAGCTGTGAAAATATATATAGTTCGTAATTATTAAATGAAACGAATTTTATTTCAATTAAAGAATCTTCACGTTTCGAATTCCATTGCGGGCCATCGTCGTAAAATTTCTTTAATTAAAAATAAATTAGTCTATGATAGTAAGGTCGTTTCATTTCACAATTATATTCAAGTTCTACAGACGTAAATACAATGTGAATCCATAGTTTGATATATAAAAATCAATAAAAGTGTCAACATTTCTGAAGTCATTTAAATTCGTCAAATTATTAGTTACATGTCTCATCTTATCTTAGTTAAACCTTAATTCAGTTTCTTTATTCGTTTACGAGATATTTGAGGAGTTCGTTTGTATTGACTCCTGTATATGCACTAAGAGAGTAATTTTTGTTCTACCAGCGTGCGATACATAATCCACTGTTCATGTATTTCTGAGTGATTAAAAAGCAATTAGCGAATTGTTTCACAAACAATGAGTGAGATTACAGAATTCAGCGAAATCGTGAGTCTTGTAACGCACTGGACTTTTCTCCAAAGGATAAAGGGGATTTATTCGTACACAGTTTTTTTGTTGTTGTTAAAATCAAATGTAAACCTCTTTCGTAAAACCCGCAATACATGGTGGAATCCATATTGGGTAACTTTCACGAGTTTATAATGAAAAAACCTCATCCACAAATTAATTACTTCAGTATTTAAATTATTAAGTATTTCAGTTACATTTCTTTTACTATATAACTTCTCTATGGATACATTAATTAAAATATTTAACTTAAACTTTTTTTAGATTTTACGTCTCTCGAGGTTTTTCAAAAAAATATTTCACACCTGTATTGTCTTAATGTTTTGCTACATTTTATTTGAGAGCGTTTTGCACCAAATAGATCGATGTAACGATGATCCACGATCAACACAATGTAATGAGACCCCTATGCATAGGTAGTGAATAAAGTACATTACGAAATCAAATATCTTGTTAAAAAAGAAACCTATCAATTTCTAAATTTTTCACAGCGAAAATCACTTAAGGTAACTAATATGAGAGACTTATTTGTTCTCCTTTGATTTCCGTTTTCGTGACTTGTTAACTTATCCCTTTCCCTAAAACGGGGTCTTCGCTGCCCCTAAGCATGTTACTCTCCTACCTTCAGAGGGTTTTGACTGCAGCAGGGGTGCGGCCTCTTGCGGCGGCCTCCTCTGATCGCGACAGGAGTGAACATGGCTGTTGTAGATCCCTTTGGCTGATTGCGGTTTATGCAATCATCATTACATGAGCCAAGTCAGTAATATGGCAAACACATTCGCGGAAGTTAGGAGATGATGTTTAGGTATGGATTACTGAACAGGGGGCTTCTGATTTCCATTGCGAGGGTTAACATTTATTCAATATGTAGTTTTACTTTGTAAAGATAAAGCACATATTCGATTCGAATAGAATGTACAAAAATTGGATGCGTTTTGTCAGTCAGCATACTTCAGGGAAATTATGTTAATATTCATTTTCCATTCAAGGACTTACTCTNCTGATTTCCCTTGCGAGGGTTAACATTTATTCAATATGTAGTTTTACTTTGTAAAGATAAAGTACATATTCGATTCGAATAGAATGTACAAAAATTGGATGCGTTTTGTCATCAGCATACTTCAGGGAAATTATGTTAATATTCATTTTCCATTCAAGGACTTACTCTAGCTTCATGATGTCTTTGGTTCCTATATAAACAGTTTCTTAAGACGACCCCAACAACTCTCGGCCATCAAATACCCTTCACTAGTTCGTACTTTAACATAAAGTATTCTACCCTGGAATCGGAGAGCATTCTCTTTTGTTGTGTGTTGCATCAACACAAATCTAAGCAAAGTGGGTTAGTAATACAATATTTAGAGTTGCAGTTTCTCTACGATGTTTGATTTGAATGAATAATGGAAAATGATAGTTAAGTAACGGGAGAATATAAAAGGATTTAGAACATACGTTGATTGCTGAATATCTTAATTTTTTTTCTTCAAAGCTACATAAAATGAGCACTTTTAAAAGTGTACCTTGTCTTCGATGCAATTAACCCATATTACGATCGTTTTCTCCCGATGAATTATGAATTCCGTAAAACCTTTATAATAGATGATTTCAAAAAATAGAGAAGTTACGTTAGTCAAGGAGACCAGATCACCTCAAAATACTTGGAAAATTGAAAAGATTAGTTAAAAATTAGGTTTCCACAAATATACTTCAGAAATATTTAACGTAACAATAATATCACAATTTATTGCATTTTCCTAATACAATTTCAACATAAACATTTCTCCAAGAAAGTGGAGACAATCTGCGAAAGAGCAAAATAATTGGAAATAATTTCTTTAATTTTGTATGTTTATTTTAACACAGATTGTCCCACATAAAATAATATTGTACTTTCCATAATGACAAGTGATTTTTGTATTTTATTATTTTACTACGTATCAATAAATAACTCAGATTCACCATAGTTTTTTGGACTATAAATTAGGTTTTACCCATCATTTTAATTAACCTTTAAAGAGAACTCACGGTCGATTCTATGAGTACAGTGATTCCAACTTTATTACAAACAAAATAATAAATATTTTTTTCTGGTTTATCTTTATGTAGTTTCAATTTTCTTAACTTCCCAGTGATAGATATATAAGTGAATCTGGATTGACCTGGTNCAGTGATAGATATATAAGTGAATCTGGATTGACCTGGTTTTAAATCCAGACTAATTATTCGTAGCAAATGGACCGAAAGGCTTAATGCTCGATGCTATTGTGCAACACCGGAAGAGATACAGGATGCTGAAGGGAACTCTTATTTTTATTAAGGATTTGTACAGAAAGAACTCAGCTGTTCTTTTCACGACAAAAAGAACTCAAGTAATCCTTTTACCCAGAGCAATAGTGTAGTACTTCAATAAATGGGACAATATCGTATCTCCTTTGGGAGACAACATCACAACGAATTTTAACTCCATATCCTAAAAAAAAAAAATACATTTTTTAAAGTAAATGTAATGTTCTGACGAATAAACATTATCCCAGTATATTCGAACCCTAAAAACTGCTTCTTTACGTTTTCTTAAGTAATTATTAAAAATTTTCATTTTCAATGTTGTTAATTTTATTGTTTCATCAATCGACTTTCGGTTTCAGTATTTAACCAGGTATTGTATCGATTGTACGGTATCTTTACAATTATCGAACTGTCGTAAAACTTTGTTAACTTATATATGGTAGACATGGCAAAAGTCAATTTAATGGAAAATTGTACTCGCTAGAATTGAAAAAGTATTGTGGATCGTGAAATAAACACATCTCTTGCCTCATACAATAAAGTAGAAACGGTTTACGGAATCACATACCTGTACGTGCGAAAATTTGAGAACTGACGAAGTAATATGGATTTTAAACAAAAACTATATAAAGAGTTTTTATTTTATTTTCAAGTGGTTAAAGTGGTTTTGTCTCTTTTATTAAAATGTAATTGATACAATGGTTTTTGAGGTATTAAATAACAGACAAGTATCGTTCCAGCCATTTACAGTTATAATATTTACAATCGTACATTTTATACCTATTTTCAAATGATTCACGAGAGATTTCAAACTAGTTGTTTGTAAGAAAATTGCGATATTAAAGTGTCAAACTATTAGTAAAATTCCATAGCTACACTTTTTTGCATTTGGCCTCTTTTCTGAAATGGAAAAAGAAAACATTTTCACATTATGGAAAAATATTAGAATAGATCCAGAGCGAAATATGTAGTCATCTTTGATGTAGTAGTTGAGTAATTGCTAGCTACATTATGTTCGAAATTATTCATAAAGGTGCATTTTGCTGTAAATATAATGGAATGACTCATGATCATGTTTATTTGCAAGTGTATCAATTTTTAAAATTGGTTACTCGCGTTTTACATAAAATAACACTTTTTTTTTGACAAAACATATTTTAGGACAAAAAAAATTTAATATAAGCCTTATTTTATATAAATTCACATTAAAATATATCACATGCAATATTTTATTATTATTTTACATGTATTTTTTTCTAAATATTGTTATAAATCCATTTAGTGTTTACCTATAAACTTATTTAGTACCCTCCCTTTGTTGTGTAGTGAAACATGTGATATATATTGACTCTCTCAAATATATGTTAGCACGAAAACCCTTATCGTCTTAGTTTCTACGCTTTAGCAAAATGATGATAACTTTCACTTAATTTTATAATAAATATTTTTATGAAAAAAATTCGTGTTTGTTTTATCTCCAGTTCAAAACATTTGGTGCACTACTTACACATTTTTTTGTTTATTTGCTTGACTGGGATCGTATCATTACTCTTACGATCTCCATTGCTCGAATCATTGTCTCTTATACATGTATATCTGGCTTAGTGTACATTCTCTCACACACTTTCAAGAGTCTTAGCCTCTTATCCCGGGTAGGCGGTCGGGTTCCCAGCGTCGCGGTGGGTGTGAAAATCTTGACGAATGAACCGCGAGCCCCGTCGCGCTGTGAGCGGATTTCTGTGGAAACTCGCCACAACAATGCATGATGCCTAGCACCTGCATTAATGAAGATGTTGGTGTGTAGAAGGCCATGAAGCTCTCGGATTAAATGACAGAAACCGTAAGATGTCAGTTGACCTTGTTTGAGGTTTTGTAGTGAATACATCTTACTTAGTGAACTGGAAGGAACGTTTCGTATTTATTGTCCATTTCACAAGATTAATTGTACTTAAAAACATTAATGTTTAATGCAATCCCCAGGTTATAGTAGCCTTCTCTGACTAACTGTCGAGTTAATATTGGTTACCATTTCCACGCTATAAATTTCTTTAAATACCTGTGTCTGCTGTTTCAAAAGAATATATTTCCCTAAATTATCATTCATTGGTCAAAAACTTGGTTTATGATATTTATACAACTTTTTCTCAGAATCTAGGAAATTAAATGTATTTGTTTATTTTAAATTTAATATGAAAAAAATGTCTTATGACGTACGTGGTACTTGAGCCACACCAACGCCATATTCGTATACTACCTATGATCAAAGAATATAGTGAATGAATACTAGCGTTTACTGAATGAATAAGCATTTTTGGCTCAAGACCGTCGATAGACAGTTCAAATATTGGCAGAAGACACAGAAGTATCATATAGGACTTCTTTGGCAATTGTTACTGAACGTTGGGTAAACATTAACTATGTTCGTGGTAAGTGCGTCGCGACTTGACACATATACGTCCCCATTCCCCGAAACACGCGACTGAAATCGCGGTGCGTATACGAGAGGTTTTACTCCATCACCCTCCTTATTAGCCATAACTTGTCCCTCCCGGTTATTTCCTTGATTCTGCTTTAAAGAAATACATAAAATGACAACTGATCAGATATTTTGACATCCAAAGCAATATGTGCGCTTAACTTTTCTGTATCCCACAGGCTACATTCTCCCAATATATACTGGACATCTACACTTTATCAGAAATGTATAACAGTATATTCTTCGTTGTTATTTCATACATGTACTACTTTTTCTGAAAATGAATCATTTCCGTGGTGTAAAAATTTACATTATACATGAATATGAATGCAAATATGGAATGATAATCCCATCCTTGTCAGATTAGGTAGATAGCGGATGGTTAGTTACTTACTATTCCAGACGTTGCTATCCTTATACTCGCATACATCATATGACTACAAATTTATCTTCAGACAAACCTTGCGTGGTTTCCAAATTATCGGATACTAAGCCATAAAAAGAATTGAAGCAGAGTTTACTTTTAGGACAATTCATCAGTCATTTACCTAACATATACATCAGCTCAGACATATTCTCATGATTTTGATATCCATTCAATTCGTGTGGTACACCCTTCCGTAACTTGCCTATATCCGATCGCTATCTCATAAATACGAAGCATCATAGAGCATCCTTTGCAATAACGTGCCCTCGCGACCTACATTGCGAGCGACCGCGGGGCAGGGGAGCGTCAGTTAGCAGATGGTGGGCGCGGAGCGACTTGGGATGGCATGGGGTGCAAGGCCCCCCCACTGTTGCCGGGGTGGTCCTATTCTCTATCGCCCCTTTTTGATTGAATGCAAAGTCTTTCGTCGAGGCTTTTCGGCGATTTGGCGAGCACCATGGTCGGCGTCGGTACTGTTTTTTTTTTTCCTTTTCGCTTCACCGAGAGAAAGTTCAACTTAGGATGATAGTGTCGAACAATAAATTGGAAAAATATTGAGAAAATACTGTGAAAAACTTTTTCTATTAAAAATTCAGAGGAAAAACCGTATTAGAAATTGGGTTTCCAGTTCGATAATTTTCCGTTAGAATCGTGTTACATTCATTATCATTACTATCAAGAATTCCAATGTGGACGTAGGCTGCCTCGGCATAAGTAACTTTATACTTCTTATTTCCGGACAAACAAGAATAGAAGAATTCCTACGTTAACTTTGAATTAACGGAAGGCTCGAACAACAACAACAACAACCTCTTATTTATTTAAAAAAAAAAAAAAATCTACTACGTAAAATACCGCTAACATTATGTTCTATGACAACTTTTAATGGGTATAGAGTAAAGCAGTATCACGACCTCAGAAGCTCCACTTAAGAAATCGTCATCCTTCTCTCCCAACGTGCTGTGCGATGCTGGAGAATTTTATTGTTTGGAGTGTTATGGACAATAGTTTTGGGGATTATAAATATACTATTTTCATGTTGAATCGAACTAATAAATAAATAAATTTATTGTCAAAAAACAGTACAAACTGCGTATGACCACGTGGAGGACAATAAACTAATTTACTCTCCGGAAGCAAGCAAGGGACCATCCCATCAATTCCGATCAAGGGCCCTAAGGCAGAGGCGGATTCAAAAATTTCAGCAAAAGTTCCTAGATAAGATAAAAAGTTAGCTGCGAGTTATAATACATATATAATGTCAATATGTTTGTAATTTAACGCAAATATGTTTGTAAATTTACATGTACAAGTTATTATCGAACTATAGATTATTCTGAGTATAGTGTTTAAAAATCATAAGAGTTAAAAAAACACTAAATTCACGATTTATTGTTACAATAAACATGCCCCTAGACAAAGCCTAGAGAACCTGTATAAGAAATCCGCCTCTACCCGAAGGAAAAACGGAGAAAAACCCGGGCCAATAATCAGGTTCTAGTATTTAATATAAATGTCATATGTTGACGTGACATTTTTAATAATTCTGTATTT
Organism: Laupala kohalensis; assembly: GCA_002313205.1. Lineage (NCBI taxonomy): Eukaryota > Metazoa > Arthropoda > Insecta > Orthoptera > Trigonidiidae > Laupala > Laupala kohalensis. The sequence goes on along the minus strand of NNCF01131197.1, from coordinate 101,406 downwards.
AAAAATTCAAAGTACAATATTCCGAAAGTTGAAAGTCAATATACCGACGCTAATATGACGTTTTAATTGAACATAATTTTCAGAAATATGCATATTAATGCAGCATATTCAATGAAATAACTCGTCATAATCTCTAAAACGCAATATTACTCTTTGGCTAACGGGTACAGTATGAATGAGGGTGATTACAATATAATTGGACATTTAGTTAACATGACATAATCCATTGAGTCTTATCCACACAATCGATTTTAGGTTTCATTGTTTGCGATGTTGCACCGATTAATTAAATAGCATAACATTGTACCCTAAGTTTTACCTTACCAATTACTTTTCGTTTGTGCAAAATTTCGTATTTGCTTTCTTTTGTTCCAGCCATTTGACATCAAGACTACAAAGATTTAGAAAATATATCAAAACTATTTTAGAGTATAAGTAAGGGACGTAGACAAAGCGAAGAATGAAACAAAATCAATATCACTGCAATCGTGGATAATAATCAGAAAATTTATCTTTGTTAGGTTAAGTGTTGTGTACAGAACTACCGCCTTTTAAAACATGAACTGAAGAATGTGATTACAGTTTTGAAATTTCATAAAAATTTATTTTTTGTTCGTTGTAAGCCAAAATGCGAAGGTGGTCGGTACTGAGGAACTTTCCCCTTTAGAACTTTAATGTACGGATTTTCATCGCTTTTACGCTCACGATAATGATGTTCATCAAAATTTTCTTGTTTTGTTCTTAAAGCCTCACTCGTTTAAAATACTGTGTACGAAATGATCGTTACCTCGGACACATGACGCGTTTTTCAATATGCATATTTGTCACTGTCCTTAAGCTACCAATATCTACTTGAATTCCTATGGTTTTAAATGTACGTCACGCAGATAAATGGAAAGCTTATGTCACGTATTAACACAAGAACATTATCATTTTCAGTATTCGTACTGAGCAAAGAATTTTTAACTTGTTCCACTTTTTTTTTTGTATTTCCTACTTATGAATTGGTTTTAGTTTATCCCGCTTTTACGAGAATAATTTCGTATTATTTTTTATTTAATAATTCAAAAAGATTGATTTTTTTCAGTGACATAAAATTTGTTTTAATGTCCATGAAGTGACAATGTGACGCTATTATTCAATAGTTCGTAACACATTTTCAACATAGGATTTCAACATATTAATTTTTTTTTAATGTTTCAAAATAGAAAAGTGATTATAATATAAACATGATATATCATTGAATCGTCTGATGATTCATTCTTGCGTAGCCCACACACATTGCTTCCAGCCCTTGCTCTATTTTTCCGAGCGTTTTCTCATTCATTCGAATAATCCTCTTTTTCTCCGTTACCTCCCCTCGCTTTGTGCGTCATCACCCTTCCATCATCGGGATTGCCTTACTCCTTTTTCGTAGATTCTTCGTCTGTGTTCTTTGCATTTGTCCTTAGTTTCTAACCGATTACAAGTTTCAAAACTGTTTACAAGAATGTTTTTCAAATCAATTATAATCTCAAAGATGTTCCGAGTCGCCGCGAAGTACATTCACAGACACCGTGACGTCAATTCTAAAAATTGGTTTTCTCTATGGAGGGGAAAAAATTATCTACCTACTAGTGTCATGTTAAGAGTAATGAAATGATAATTTAGTGTAATGAAATAATTCGTTTCCGAAATTAAAATTTCAAAATTTGCAGACTACAAACGTAAACTGCTAGTCAAGAATAACAGCATATAATCGATAAACAATAAATTTTACCAAACAATTTTTCGAGTAAAGACGTCATTTATTCTTATAGTTTATTAAAAACCCTTTAACCTAGGGTTTCATAGCAGAACAGGTTGTGATTATTAATCCTTAAATGCTAAAGGTATGAGTGGTGAGGGCGAGAGCACATACATTAAATGCTCTATGTTTGATTCCCATTTGAGTCAGTTATTCTATATTTGAGCAACTGCTCACTACATCATCTTGATAAATTTAATACCGTATAAGATAATATTTCTCTCTCATGTAAAAAAGGCTTAGAGCTGTCATCTTGTATTTCGAAGGAATCAAATATTCTATTTAACCTAAAATATAAAAATTTTGTTAACCACTACATATTAGGTTTTTTCAACGAACCTGGGCAAAAGGGTTTAAAGAAAAACTGACTATCTTTATGTATCCGTTTCTCAACCGTCACCCAGTTCTGTATCTTTATCTGCTACTATCTCCGACGCATCTATAGTTCCCATTTTTCCCGCGATCAACCTCTCCCTTCGTCCGTCTGCTTGTGTCCCCCATCCTGAGCTGTCACGTATCCCCACCCAATGCTATTATGGTCACACATTGTATCCCCGCGCCCTGTGTCACTCGTGTGGGCCCCGCTTGACGTATTCCAATCGTGCGTGTGTGAACTGGATCCTAAATTGTCACATTCATTGTAATTCAAATGGATTTTAAAATTAGTTGAATTTAAATACTATGTTGGGCCTTTATCCTGATCCTTTTCGGTGATACTCACAGCAAATTGGAATCTAGAACAGAATACTCCGAAACGATGTCAGATCATGAAGCATAGTTTGAAGTAGCAGAAACATGCATAATGTGTATTTTGTTGGCATTTTACTAAAAATACTGAGCCGAGAGGAAACATCGTCCAGTTTTTAAGAAATATTCATCTGGGGAAAAATAAACACACGTATTAAATAAATTTAAACTCTTACACCTTCAAAATTTAAGTACTGTGGCAAATATGAAAACTGACATTCAAAATAAAGGAGATGATTATAGCTATGAACAGAGATGGGTAAAGTGAATCTCTAATTTAACTTCGTTAAGTGTTACTCCGCCACACAAACATTTAACTTTGTTAATCGTTAAAGCGTTAGTTTGTAGTTGAAAATTTAAAGGAAGTTCAAATAAAGCTACGTTCAGGGAATATTGTAAGCGTTAAATCATTCAAATTGTCGAGGATTCTCGTTTTTCATTGTTACAGGTGTAGTATAGTATACGAATGGTGGGTTTGGTAGAGAAGGTAAATAAAGAAACATCATATTTATTTTATTTCTGGTTTATTGAATTTGACGTAGAAGGAGAATATGTTCCTCAGGTAAGATCATCTTGCATAAGCTGTATGTTCCCTTCATGAACATTGACATATTAAATATTTCATCTGAGAGGGATGAACGTGTATCGCAAAAAACATCTTTCAAATTGGAAGCCGTCAAAAACTACTGTTGGGTTTTCTTGTATGTAATATGGAATTAGTTTCTATTGTAAAAACAACAAAATCACTGACCGCAAATACATGAATATTGTCAACTAAATAATAGTTGTTCTTTTTTCTAAATGGTTTCTTTTCTTCGTACATTTTGAATTCATCGTCCACGACTTCGAGGTTGGAAACTGAAGTTTGGAGAGCGAAGAGACCGCTAAATGATGAATATTTGTACTTTCCAATTAAACAGAGTGTGTAAGGAGAGTCTAATTTCAAATTTTGGCGATGATATCCAATGCCGTATGTGTATATTAAAAATTTTGATCTCTCGATAACTCACGAACAAAATTATGCATCGAAACGAAACTTGAGATTTGGCTTTGAATGCATTGGGAATAGAAGTTTATTTCTGGACAGCTCATACAGACTTCATTTACACACCGCGCTCCACTTCCGGTTTCTTAATATTCAAAATATGCATACAAGCATTTTGATAGGTCAGTTAATCCTGCGTACAGATTGCTAAACCGCATTCTTGTACGTCATACCGTTTTCGAGATACAGCAAAAATTTATTACGCAAAAAAGAATCTTCGAGACGCTGTTTTAAAATCTACCTAAGAGGCTAAGAGTTGAATGTGGAAGATAATTCATGCAATCTATACTTGATTATTTAATTATGATGTTTAGGAGTTTACCATGTAATGTGATGATAAATATTTTGAAACCCATTGTTCTCTTAAATATATCTTGTTTCATAATAATTTATTTTTTGAAATTTTGTTCTTTTTTATTAAAATTTTAGTTTCATGTAACGTGTTTAGTGCCATGAGTTTCTGTTATGTATCGAAATTGGAAAGCTGAGTGGGGCACACTCCAGATATGTAATTTTTCTATAGCATTCGTGAATTGAAATCCCTGATCCTTGTGTGAGCTTAATTACATGGTTGTGGCTCATTCCATGAGTATGCCTTGTTCCCAGTACGTTGTATCAATCGATGTTCATTGACGTTTGTTGATTTGCAATTTCACATCCTTCCGACGACGCATATCGTGGGAATCTAAGTCCGCACTGCGGTATTGATTCGTACAGAATTTATTCATTCATCGCTACAAAAACATATCGAGCATGTGTCGATATTTCACGGGAAAGGGCGACACCTCGAATGGACTTAAACAATAACAGAATGAGTCGTTCCAACGAAGCGAGATAAGACAAATTTTTGACCAGGTACAACGCGTTACCTACACTGAAAGAATTTGCATAAAAATTCGACGAACTTTAATTAACGGAAGATAAATCTAACGTAAGTTAAGAAATCCATTGAAGGTTTCAGAAGTTAACTTAAAATTTAACAAAATGTTTAATATGTCAATTAACAGATTAATGCTTTCCTGCCAAGCTATGGCTATAAATGTAGCTTACAATACATATAAAATCATTTTCACGAGTAGTAAAACTTCAGATCTAAGATATACTTCTGAAAAAATGAGCTTGTCAAATCTGAATATTGAAGAAAAACAAGGAGAACATCTGTTGATCAATGAAATGAAGATGATTAGAAACGTATGTGGCACATTCTGATGGTTCCAAAAATGGACATCTAATGAAAAATAAATAGCTTCGACACAAAAAAATAAATTAAAGAACCATAAAATAATGGTGCTACAGCACATCTGGTGTTTTGTACACATTAGTTCTTTCTTGCACATTCTCTGTTCTTTATTTTAGTATTGATTTTGACTCTTTTATATACATTGAAAAATAAAAAATAAATAATTTCAATTTTTATGCGTCAAGCTGTCTCTGAAGTAGATGGGGAATCATAATATGTGGAAGTTTTGAAATTAATCTAAAATATATATTTGACTATATTATAATGGAACTCCTAATATTGAATATTTCATAGAGATGTCAATAAGGGCATATTTTATGATTATACAACGTAAAGAACTAACTTTGTCAATAATCTCGAAAGTTGCACAAATTTTTGAAAAAATGTGACGAAAAACGTATGAAGTACATCATTTGAATGTAATTATTTTGTTTTTTCAAACAAAACTGAAAATTAATACTGTATACAATCATATGGTGTAGTTGTACAGTTGGATGTTGTCAAATGAAACACACTGTAAAAAGGTATATATGTGATGTTTCTTCAATTTTACGTACTCAAATATATAAATTAATTATTCCCTCAAGTTATTTCGTTTTCATCGGTTGTATTTCAATATCCCGTAAATTTCAATTTCATTTGTCTACAGTTGAGACGCTTATTGTGTTATTCGCCTGTGGACGTTATTACATCATCCCATTCCGCCCTTTCTACTGAAGTGATCAAAAGCCCCAACGCGTAAAAATGTTTCTTTGATGTTCGGCATCGCGTTGTATTATTTCAATGTTACGTTGAGGTGATCCGCGATGAAACGTGTGGTGTATTTTTCTACCACTTTAAGAGACTCCAGTTCAAACCTCGGCTGGTCTTAGTGGAATTTGTCATAATGGATAAAATGAATTTACGACAGGTTTTTTGGGAGACAGGGAAATGAATTTACGACAGGTATTGACGGAAAACCCTTTCGTACTCTCACGCATATCAGCAAAACAGGCACCCAAATATAGTTCTTACCTGCTCTGCCATCTGGTTGTGGGAGGTGGAACGTCTACATTAGAACTGTGGTTCCGTTGAAACAGGTGACAACTAAAATATGGTCCACCAGTGGAGAATCTGACCTGAACTCTTAACAGATAAAATTGAAGTTGATATACTTTGTAAAAGTGTTACCATATTAATAATTGTTATTAGTTATTATTGTTATTGTTAATATAATTGTTATTGTTATTAATAATACGAAAGTAATAAAATTAATAGTACCATGTTAATAACTTTAATAAGAAATTGTTATTAATAATACCAGATTGTTAATTATTTATTTGATGCATTTTATTTAAAGGTAATATTTATAAATTTGTATTGTAAAACCATAATTTTTAAACTAAAATGTTCTCCGGTTACCTCCCCCCCTCTGGTAACAGTCTAGACCTGCCTCTGTGGACCACCATAACCGGTAGCAGAGCCTCATACGCTTAATAAATAAGTACTTCTGCCTTCACTATTTAATTCCGTTAATTCATTCCTTCACACCCTCTTTGGTTACTGGAAATGTATTAGAAATGAAAGAGTTATGTATTAGAAATAAAATGTTATAGAGAACGAACACTGGATCACTTTCATTGTAAAATTTTTCTCTCATAAGGAAAATGAGAAATAAAAAAATTGCACCGTCAGTACTAAATTCACATTACACTGTTCCAATATAATTCCCTGAATTCACGTGATAGATATCTTGGAGTCCTGTCAACCAGTGCTTTTGTCACCAGTTCGTCTTGATAGATAACTAAAAGGAAACCAGGAAGATAAAATACGTAGTGACAAATATTCTAAAAAATTAAAATATATCTGATAGTATTCTAATATTGTGCCAATTTTCAATATAGATACATTGTGTTATTACAGAATATCATATTTATTCATATACAAGGAATAGTTACTCAGGAAATTCTGTTTATGTTTATTTTATATAGTGTAAAGTTGTAAATACTATTCTTGTACATATGAGTGAATGTAGAGTGTAAATATACATGTATGGATTTAGTTTAATTATCGCAGGAACTGTGGGTTGTAGTCCCAGTGCTCAAAGATAAGCATGTACTGAACAAGTAAACTTGTAAAAACTAATTTAATCAACTAGAGTTGACGTTGTGGCAAGCTGTGAGGTATTTTTATTTAAAAATAAATTTTACTTGCTCAACGAATCCATAACAGTTTGCTCAGCGAGTCTACAACGGCTTGCTCAGCGAGTCTACAAACTTGTTTAGCGAGTCTACAAACTTGTTCAGCGAGTCTACAGCGGCTTGCTCAGCGGGTCTACAAGCTTGCTCAGCGAGTCTATACCGACTTACTGAGAGATATAAATACAGGTGGGTGGTCGGCAATGGGGGAAAAATCAGTGAGAGAATGGATGAGTGACAATCAGGCCGTAAGTTAAGTGACAGTTAAAAATTGAAGGGAATTGTGGTTCGTGGAGTTTTCAGTGATTTTGGAGAGCTTGGTTGTTATCGTGACGTCCTTTATGTAGAAGCCATGGTTTGCACTGTGCGACGACCCTTGCCACGTGTTCTTGGTGGTAGTTCAGTTACGCATAGCCCATCGTCGCAGCACATTACCGGCTACTGAGGTCACGCCATACCTGTCAGTGCCTCCAACCAGAAAGCCTTGCCCATCCGATGAGCAAGCTGAGTACGATGCATTATTCCGAGGTTTCACTAGAACGTGTAAGTTGTTTTCAATTCATCTGACGCCACTGATTTTGGAGTACGTAATTTGAGAACTATATTTACCTCTTTGCGTCATCGAGGAGGTCAAGCTTTAGTTATTACATGTTATCAAGTATTAATTTTCTCGGTAAACATATAATAATGTTTCAGCTATTAAGTATCATTACCAAATGTAGTTAATATTCTGTAAGCATTGATCTGTCTTTTGCTTGCTTAGTAAACGTGAGTGTGTTTGATTTGACTAAAGAACCAAGTAGTAATTTTATAAGAAAGACAATTATTATACGTTGAACTATTAAACGAATAATTTTGTGAATTTAATAATTTTCATTTTATTATAAATTTAATTAGAATAAATTTGAGAATTTTTTTTTGTTTAAGAACAATTAGTCTATTCAATTATATTAGCTGGTTGATCATCAAATTCTAATTATGCATTATTAGGAAGTTAGCGATCAGTAGCTCAAACAATTTCTTATGAAGTGAGGTGAGCTATAATTTTATAAGAATAGTTTTATTAATTGAAAGATTTAATTTAATGAATTTTTTTATTTATCAAGAGAAGATTTTTTATGTTTTTGGTTTTTCCTTCATTTTATTGTTGATTTTCAAGATGTTTAGCAGTATTATTCATAATTTTGTTATTCATGACTTTGTTAATTTTTTTCTTTACTGAATGCAAAGGTGGTTGATTTGACTATGTAAATTCAAGTAGAATAATTTCAGTGTGTATCTTCTTTTGTTCAGACTTTCCTCACTAGAAAGTCTCAATTCATTCTGAACTATTTTTGTAATTTACAATTTAATAAAATGTTATAGTTCCAATATCGCCTAGCATTCCTTAGACCTTTATATTACTTCCAATTTAGTTACAATTGGATCCAACGTATGGCAAGTTGAGTTTTCACATTTATTATCAAAACAAATTAAGTGAAATTTGTTATTATATAAATTAGAACATCATGTTGTGTTTATATTTGATCAATGTTTTGTTTTTTAAGTTTACTACTTTGAAATTCGTTTGAACGATCGTGAGACGATGCCAACGAACCTTTGAATGGAAATTTTTGGTGACAGATAACAAAGATAACGAAACCTTACAAAAATTACAAGAAAAGACTAAAATGTTGAAATTAAATCCTGAAACTTGACAAAAGTGTTTCTACAGAGAAAAGATACAGTGTATTGAAATTTGGAGTTAATGCAATGACTAATTTGTATTGTAACTCCGTAAAAGTTGGAGATATTTCCTTCAATTTTATGACAACGAACTGAATGTAATGAAGTAAACTCAAGTCTACTTAATTTAAGCGTCAACAGTAAATGGTGGCTTTTCGATAAGATCATGAGCAGTTTGATGAACATGCTACCACCCATTAATTGATAGTCATTTCGTAGTTGAGTAAAAAATAAAAATAAAACATCCCATAATACACTGTTTCTTGACGGCCCTTTCCCATGTACAACTCCACTAATTTATAATAGATTACAGAACTCAGCTAGTATATCTCCAGATTTATTCTTTCTCATAGGGGTGACACCATTCATCACAGCGACAGCGAAAATTCTCAACTCATCATACCCCTCCCTGCGGTGTCACACCTTTTGTCATTCCCTTCCCTGAGGTGCTGGGGTCTGTAAGGCTGATTGTGGATTTAAACAGCATCGGAAATGTCATTAATAATCTCAGCGATCCCTATATCCATGACCTTCACACTTATATTCGTATCTTCTCATTATTTTTACATGTCTACCGATTCCCATTTCTACCCATTACAGGATGTTACAATCAACTCATCAGTGCTGAAAATTGTGAACTTGCTACTGATATTCATAATTTTAAATAATTTTTACCTTGACAGTTTTGAAGCATCACCTACCCTTGGAGTGCAAAGCGTATATACGGGCTGATTTTGGACTTTGGGGTCTTCGAAAATGTCATTAATAATCTCATCGGCCCTGAAAACTATGATCTCGACACTTATATAAATCATTTTCGATTCATTTTACATTTCATCTCATAACCAAACTGAGTATATTCCCTCATTGAGTGTGATCATAAACTTAAGCGACTCTTCTCTTCTGTGATCGCAAAATGGAAGTGTATCCCACACCAATATCGGACGTTTTTACAAAAATTTGACCATGCCAGGCGTTCCCATCCCTATCCAAAGGATGTTAGAGGTTAAATATCTCCAATTTGGACTAATTGTGAACTCACGAAGCTTTGGGGGCGTCCTTTTCCATCTCAATGTCACCGATAACTATGGTTTCAAATATGTTATAGAAACTTTCCATTATTTTTACACGTCACTTTTTTCCCACCCCCTGCCAAGGTGTGCCAGGGATGTCTTCCCCTCACAGTGCTTCTTGTAAGATAGTCATATGTGTATGAAGTTTGGTTGAAAAGTACTCGAGACAATCAAGAATTATGGTGGGATACATAGGATACACACATAAAACATTATAACCCCCATTTCACCCTTTTAGGCGTGAAGTTTCGTAAAATCCTTTCTTAGCGGGCGTCTACACCCTAAAAGGAATTACCTGCCAATTTCAAGTTTGTAGGTTTTGTTGTTTCTGATATTTCGTGATAAGTCAGTCAGTAAGTTAGTCAATCAGTGGTGTTTCGCTTTTATAGAGAGAGATTATTTAATTACTTACATTACCATTACGAGTGTTTACATAAAGTGTGAAATTAGGAATCTTTTTACGTAAGAGGATTTCATAGGAAATTGTATCGAGCGCTCTCAAAGCAGCAATTGTCACGTGCGCGGAGGCATGCCGTCGGTTCAGTGATGTCATACTTTAAAACTGTTGTAAAATCCAAACTATTCGTCCAAAATTTAATATTAAAAGACTTTTTTTCTCTTTGTTAAATGCACAAAACAAAGAACCCATTAAATTTGACGAAGATTGAGTTTTTTCTTCTTAAATTCCTCACTTAAAATACTTCAACACTTCTATTTTTCAAAACGTTTTTCGATAATTTAAATTAACCTTAGTAGATAAAGACAAGCTGTCGCGGACATCGTGATTAAGTAACAAACAGACACACTTTCGCATTACGCATTTATATGTTAGTATGGAAGTATGGANTATATATATATATATTATATATATATATATATATAATTGTTTACAGTTACCATCCCACGGGTGTTTACTTAAACTGTGGAATTTCAAAATTTTTTTCGTAAGAGGATTTTATAGTAAATTTAATCAAGCGTTCTCTAAGCAGCAATTGGGACGCGCATGGAAGCATGCCCTCGGTTCAGAGAAGTCATACCTTAAAACTCTTGTTAAATCTAAACTATTCATCCAAATTTTACGATTAAGAGACGTTTCTTATCTTTGTTACTCGCACAAAGCAAAGAACTCATTAAATTTGATGAAGATCGATTTTTTCTTCTTAAATTACTCACTTAATTGAAGTATTTCAACATTATGGAATATTTTTCTTAGTTTTTTTTCTTCGATAATTTACGTTAGCCTTAGTAGATGGGCATATGGTGCCCCGGCCTTTTTTGTAGTTTTTCATCACGATTATTTCTGTGGTTTAGTCGTGATTAAGTAACAGACAGACACGATATCGCATTACGCATTTATATCTTAGTATGGATTGCAAGAAATAAAACTTTCTTTTGTGCCTTCTACATCGAGTCATAACGCACACAAAACCAATAACAGCTCAGCTTCAAAGGTTAACGTTCAGTTATAATTATAATATCAATATACATCTACTTGAAATACACAATACGTAGTAAATTATGCATTGTGGATTCATAATGTAGCACCAATTATTCATGTTATTTGAATTAATGGGACATAAAATAATAATGAGAATAGATATAACCAAATGGCCTACACATAGGGGATTCTAATAATATTTGATACGAGCGTTGATCTTGAGCAGAAAACAAAATGTTTTCCCCTTTAAGTCTGTTTCCAATATTTTATTTAATATACACATTGCCATGATATGTAGCGTCAATATAATTAGCTGACATGAAAATCTTTTGCCTTTTTGAAGTTGCTGCACGTTTTTACCTCTCTTTGTAAAATGTTGAACGTTTATATGTCATGGATGGATAAACACTTTAATTATTCCTCGCTTAGTCATTAATTTCAGTGAATTTTTTCTCCTCATCCACATTTTCTTTCAGAAACACTCATGAATCAAAAGGGTCACACATGCATACAGTAACGTTTGCTAATATATTTTACTCCGCTTTAGCAAGTATGGATTTTTCGTGCAGTATTCAACTCGTTATAAACGTGAAAAATATAGAACTTTCAATGTTATGGAAGAAACATTCTTTTATACGATGATGTATTCGGTTCGGAAAACAGGATGAATATATGAATGACTAATAAATTTTGTCACGGTTTTAAAAGTGTGTTTTTGTTTGATCGTGCGAAATAATGAAATAACATAAAAATACTTAATATTTTTTATAATTGATTTGCGGGAGTTACATTTTGCAACGTTGTAAATATATAAATAAAAATTGCGTAACTTTTTACGCCACAAGCAGATTGCTTACTTGTGTATATACTATAAAAATGTCCCACAAAGATATCGTTTCTTAGATACGTGGTACTTGCTTTACTTCTGTTTTTAGTCAGGCTATAACTATGTTTTACTTTAATGCAAAATAAAGTGATTGTTTGATCAGTTACATGACTGTGAAGCATTGAAACTTGACTTTCCTAATTCAGATATGTGAAATTTATTTGGGAGGTGGTGTACAAATGAGGAAAAATGGAATAGAGGGTCAAATACCATTCACAAACTCTTATGTCTTTTATTGTGTTCGACCGTCAATCTTTCAATTCCGCAAATCCAACAGTCTCCTATTACGTATTTAGAAATACCTAACCATAAATACGAAAACAATCTGTAAAAATAACAGGGTTATATCTTGAATCTGTAGCAACTCTGGACTATACGAACAGTATAGAGTTCAAATTAATTTTCTTCCAATTGTTATTTCCTACTTTCCGATGCTTGTACAAATATATAATATGTACTTGAGATAAACAGCTCGAAACCAATATCTGTGAACAACATTTAGATTTAGGGAAGTTAGTTATAAACTAGAAAAAATATGACTTGTCACAGGGTTCATGAATGGTGTCACCTTGGCGGTATTGTCATCCGTGTCCAAACACATCGGAGGGTGCAAAACCTTTGAGGAGTTAGCAACGAGGTAGAGACAAAAATCGGAGCCACAGTTTTCACTACCGAATGTCTATCGACATGTTTCATTCAAGGAAGTAAAAAATGTTTTACCAACTTCTGCAAAATGTACCATGAAAGCAGAATTGCATCTGTGGTGGCGGAATCCCGTTTATGTTGAGTTGGTGGCAGAATTCAAACTACACGCTTATTCCCAGCCAAATTTGTAACAAATGCCGACGAGCATTCGTAATAAACAATACTTCTGTTTTTTAATTTTATTGCAAAAAAAGCTACTTCACTCGAAAGTAGTGGGTGAGTAAATTCGGGTAGGTTGAAAAGCATCGATAAAAATAGTTTCATTATTCCGTGATCATATTAATAGGATTTAACTTAGCCGAAATGTCGAAAATGTCAAAAATATTTTCATTGATTAACTGTTAAAAAATTGAGGGTGAGCAAAGAAATACATTACCTGAACAAAATTGAGCAAAATCAGACTTTTCATTTAAGCCCAAGACCATTCGAATAGGTTGAGAATAAAAAATCAATTCCGGCTAATTTGCCGAGGCTGTACTTTAGAGCATTAAAAGATGGGTTGATGATTTCTTAATGTTTCATCTATCGTATTTTCCTATCCGAAATAACAGCATTTAAAACTTACATCAAGAAAAGGAGGTTATTTGGAAGGGATGTTATTTGACTTTTTGAGTCTTCACGTATGATAATCTGATAATGATACGTAATTTATACAATAACATGTATTATCATAACTGTTCTTACGTCCAGTTTGCATTGTTAATGCTAAATATGAAACCAAGGAAACTTGTCTACTACAACTAGCAGATGAGGGTATTGGTGTCTACCGTATCATTCAGGTCAATAGCATAGTTTAGTTTAATAAAAATATACGTTATTATTATAACACAGAATATTAGTAGCATGTTGTACGATTTAGCTGGTAATTTATTACTTAATAAAGTTAATTTCGATCAAATTTATATTTCAAATTTATTGCGTCATTAATTTTTTTTTTCGTTTATGATTCCGATATATTTCATCATTAATTTATTTTCCATAGAAAACATTTCGTGTACCACAATATTACTTCTTTAAGTATGAAAAGGCAGAGGAATATTCTCGTCCTCGTTTGACCTTCTAACGATCCTACACGTACAGCAAGACCTCTCGCCATATCCTACCTGCAAACACACTCCAACAATATAGGTCGCTCATTTAGAGCCTTAATCGGATTTCTGTCTCATTCCGGAGAGGGAATGTCTCTCCTCATTCTCCTCGAGGTCCCCCTTCCCCACCGCCACTCCTCGCAATCCCATTCGCAGCCAAGCGGAAGGAAGAAGAGGTGGAATGTTCTAGTTCTTCTTGCTCCGCCACTTCTTATGAGGCGACAATTCTCTCGTCTACTATTTACATCGCGGAAAAGTCGATTTATGAACATATATGGGTTCAGGATCCAGAATCATAAAATCTCTTTTTCTCATTTTGGAAAATTTCTAGAATTACTCAATTGTAATTAGAAATAAATAATAGTTCAAATTAACTCAACCATAATTACTTAATCATGTTTCTTTAAAAATTAATATATTGATGCGTTTAATCTTATTATTGTCCCATTTTCTCAGAACACTTAAAATTAAAATATTTCTAACATTTATTTTCGAACACATGTTCTGTTATAAATAAATAGATAGCCCTTTTCCTTTATTATTATGATTTATTCTTGGTCTTTAACACAGTAATTAAATAATTTTCAGAAAGCAATTCTTCTACTCTCCGGTTTGCAAATATGTAAAGTCTCTATCAAACGTGGATGGAAAGATAGAAGTATTTGGAGTTTGATCGGAATGGGAAGATTAAACGTGGGGCCACAACTAGTTAGAGGGAAACATCTAAGAGATTGTAGTTTCTTCCCTAATTCATTAATACCATCCATATATCATGACACATTATCCATGATGAATCTATACCAAGAATAATGAATTATATGGCGTATCCCTGGCATGGAAATCGGAAAAGGTAAACGAAAAGGAAAAGGTTACTTTATTTGAAATTTCAAAGAACTATTTTTTAAAATTATTGCAAGTAAAATGAAAAGTTTGTTTAACATTGGGTAATAACAAAAGCATAAAAACAATTAAAATTGGCAACTAAATTAGTAGATGAGAATCTTCACTCACGTGACAGAAGCTTACTAATTTGTCCGTCAGAGATCAATTGCGTGAGACGGACAATCCACTGAACGTATAATCTACGAGACCGAATCGTAGAAGCAAAATTATATAAAGGCTGTGATGAACATTGTTTTCAAGTAAATATTCTAAAAATGAAATGAAAACCAAACAATAGAGATGTTTTAACTATGAGCCTTCTTTCTGTGTAAAATGTATTTTCCTCGCGCCTGGATTTTAAAATAATTTGTAATTACGTACGTATTCGTTTACAATACTGGAAACATTTGTATTTTTTTCAGGTTTTCATCGTGGTATTTAATTGAACAACACGAAATTAGATGAATGTAAAACCAACAAATGAATTTATTATAGTATATAAGAATTCCTGACAAAGCCAGGCAAAATGCACTACAAAATCCAGACCCGTTGTCAAGTGTTTTAGTACACTTTGTAGGATAAAATATTCCATATTTATCCGATATTTTCTTACATATACTATATTTATATCTCATGCTCAGTGCATTTTTTTTTGAATATCGATGTAATTTTTGTATGTTCGATTAATAAGGAAAATCAATATTTTTTATTTGTATATTTTATTTGTGAATTGATTTAAAATTTTCTCCAGTAGTGATTGTTATTCATTTCTGTTCAAATGCTGGGAACGCCCGGTAGTTCTATTAATTTAAATATATAAAAGTGAAATACCACTGACTGACTGACTGGCTAATCACGAAATCTCAGAAACTACATAAATAAATAACTAATAACTTACGACATTTTATGGACGAATAATATTTATATTTTCTGTGAAGAGCTCACAAGATTTCGGCTTGAATTAAATTCGTCGTCAGCTGATCAATTTATAACATATGTATTTATTTAAGAGCGTCTGGAGAAATTTCAACCAAAGTTAACACATGGATGACTGGTTATTGGAAAACAAGCACTGCGGGGGTAAGACATCTCTAGCAACTAATGGAAAGGGGTAGGAAGAGGGTGAGATGTAGAAATCATGAAAAAAATCTGATATTAAATTCGAAACTACACTTGGCATGGATGAGGACGTCCCCGATGCTTTGTAAGTTTACAATCAGTCCACATTCGAGATAACAACCAGTCCACATTCGAGAAGGAAAGAGTTACACTCTCAATGCCGCTTAAGTTCATGATAACCCCATACGAGGGAAGTCACTTTAAGAAGGTAATGAAATGTAAAAATTAACGAAAATGACTGTTATTGGTGCTGAGACCATAGTTTTCGGAGTCGCTGAAATATATAGTGACATTCCCCGAAGACACCAAAGTTCACAATCAACCCTTCTAATCGCCAGCACCCCTAGGGAGGGGGAATAAATTATGCATAAATTGTCAAACAAGACAGATACCACTGACGAGTCCATTATTTTCGGCATCGCTTAGTTTATAGGGAAATCCTAGTATCGTGGAAGTCTAAATTCAGCACTCATGGAAGAAAGTTTCCACTAGCACCCCTGTGGGAAAAGTACCGAAAATGCCTGCTAAGAAGGAATTTTACAAAACTTCACCCCTATGTAATTGAATTGGGAAATTGGTGTTTTCAAAAACCATTTTTACCAATTACACGAGTGAAAATAAGGGACAGATGATGCACACCAATACTATCAAACCTCCAACATTGTTTTTGGTTATCAATGAGAACATGAGAAAGAATAAAGTTTCAGGCGTATTACAAAATTCATTTGAGCAAAGTGGCGGGGACTCAGCTAGTATTACAATAAAGTTCAAACTGTGTAAAATCTATACCTAGATCATCTTGTAATTAAGATAATGAGCATAGTAACTTGTATGATAACTTGTAAGATAAATGCTCCACAATTGCCAAGTATAGTAACTTGGGAAAACTTCAGGGGCTAGAGGCGTTTTCAACTGTCCGTCCTTTAGCGAACAGGAGGAAAATGTTCTACAGTTACCTACAAGCTACATTTAAACAAAAAATCTTGCGTACCACGGTATAGGCATCCTTCTATTTCTGTTCACTTGTTCTTGAAGTTCTTGAAACGAAAAAATATTGCTGGCAACGTTCTTTTCTATTTGAGTTTGTTTCATTTATGAGCATAATACATGAAACAACAATTTTGATTTTACAGTATGAAACAACTATACAATTGTGAAAGGTCACAAATCTTAAGCAATGTTGAAGTGAACAATTTCGTCATCAGATAATTCAATTTAATGTTAATAAGTCTTAAGTTTATAATAATAAATTAGTTAAAAAATATCTTTTGTTTCTCTTCTAAACTTAAGAAAAAAGAGTATATGATTTGTTGAGTATGTAATTACTTAGTTGAACTCCAGGAGGGGATGTAGCTCAGTTGAAGAGCGCTTGCTTCGCATCTAAGAAGTCTCCAGTTGAAATCCCGGCTTCTCCATTGCTATGAATGTAATTTATGTCACCTGGAGTATATTTTGTTGCAAGATTTCAAAATATCTGGCAAGTAAGTTACTCTTGTGTAAATGACGTGGTACAAAGTTGCGTTAATCATGTAAGATTATTCTCTGAAAAAACACAAGATAAAGGCAAAAGAATTTAATATATTTGGATTTTTTTCCTTGTGAGTTTGCATAAATTATCTGAGTGTCAGATGTTTCGTAAATATTTATGATATGATAAATTTTAATAAATTTATTGTCAAAAAACAGTACAAACTGCGTATGACCACGTGGAGGACAATAAACTAATTTACTCTCCGGAAGCAAGCAAGGGACCATCCCATCAATTCCGATCAAGGGTCCTAAGGCAGAGGCAGATTCAAAAATTTCAGCAAAAGTTCCTAGATAAGATAAAAAGTTAGTTGCGAGTTATAATACATATATAATGTCAATATGAATGATAATCACGAATATTTAAGTGTATGGGATGTTTTGACCCATTTCAAATAATAAAATTCAAAGCTTGTGATGAAAAGCCTTAAAAGTGGACAATTCGTGATCTAGAAATGATAAATAGTGAATGAGCTCGAGGTAGCAAATCCTAAAACTATAATCGAGAACAAGTAGCAAGGCGGAATGTGTATTAGTAATACAAATGTGGGTAGGTAGCAAGGTTAATGAGTTTAGAACAGTTACTGAAAAGGTATCTATAACAGTCATTCTAGTATCGTGACTAGTGGTGTACAGAGAATATCTTTGTGGGATCTATGTATAATACCGATCTCTAAGGTGATGGTCGAACTGGAGAGAACTATTCTAACATCATAGAATGAGAAAAGGCTTTATATAATAAGTTTAATAGAATGACAATATTTAATTCACTGAACAATGAAACTGGTGAATAAAATTAAAATATTTATCAACTAATTATATCATGTATAATACAATTATCTGAATATACTTATTCACAATGTAATAAATTGATTACTTTGTAATTGATGCCACTGTTAAAATGTATATATCGAAAATACATTAGTAGAAATGTAAAGTGCAATGGAAATGCTTTTCTATATACCTCCTTCATTATTAAACTCATTTAATTTATTTTTGTCTCAAATTAAAGATATAGAAGAATTTGTAAACGATTTTCACTTCTCAAGATTCATTGAAAACTCAGCAATGTTCAATATAAAGCTTACTCAATAATTTTATGCATCGAAAATTTCGTAAATTGTGTTTTTCAGTAATCACAATTTTTAACTGAAAGGAGAGTAGTCGAAATGGAGGATACCATAAATGATGAAGTGGTGTTAACTATATAGCTCAAGAGAATGCTCTCTCAGGTTTTTCTATAGGAATGCGTTCAGGCGACATCAAAGTGACAAGGTCTTATCTTATATGCGTCGGTTTTCAATGAGGAATGCGTAAATGCAATGTGTATCTTCCTCAGGCAAATTGACAGTACTTAAGAGCTTATTACGTATTAAATATGACTAATCTGTAATGAAATTTTGTAAATAACAAAATTATATTTTAAAATAATTTTCTAATTCACCTCATGCATAAATAAGAGAAATTTCAAAAGTGGCTCTAAAGCAATTGAAATTTCTTTTCGTAAGAGAGAATGTTGCTCGGGAAGTAAATATTGTTATAGATGACAAGCACTATATCATAATGATGAAGGTTAAGTAAAGACCTTCTAGTAAGATATTGAAAGGAATCAGTGTACACACATACAGTATGTTCATATAACAACACTCTTAATATTTTAGCAAGCTGAGGTCATACATGCTTAATTATGGTGGCTCTTACACTTATAAGCAGGTCAGTTTTGAATCGTTTTCTACGCAAATATATATAGCGTAAAATTGATTAATCTATGATTGTACTCCACATAAAAAGATAAAATTGTAATGTTTCGTTCCGTAATTAGGTTCCCAAATTTTAGTATACCCACAAACACCGGTACAAAATGTTTTATAATATGGTAATGGAGGTAGTTTATCTTTGGTTGTATCAAGAAAATAATAATAAATTGCTCTTATAACAATAATAAATACAAAATGCTGTGTAGTGTGGGTCAGAGGCAGGAATACAGACAATGTAGTCATGAGGTTACGTACGTTGGTATCACCAACTAAGAACCAGTTATCCCGAATCATAAATGTATGAAAAATGCATTTTTGAAGTCAAATTAAAATATTTGAATATATAAAGTCATTCTCTTCTGTACACGCGCTGTTGTGAAACTTCTTTTGTGCTCTTTAAACAATAACATTTTCAAAAATAGGTATTAATATTTCATTCTTCTTCTGTAATTTGCGTATAACAAGAGTGGTTTTCTATATATCTTCTCTAGTAACAGGTAATACTAGTTTTATATCTGACCTTTGGAGTAGTATGTCGTACGTTCAGTCTTCGATATAAACCCTAACGTGGTTTTCATTTGGAAAACGTAATGTAGTTACCACCGATTAAGCAGCAGTCGATTCGTAGAACAGGCTGTAATAGTTAGCCAACTGAGACAAAGGGCTTGACCTTTGACCGCAAGGAGTCTGACTGAAGTTTACTTTCCACAAGTTATAACAGCCTTTATCTGAATGTCGTGGCACGGCGCCTGGAATGGGTCTAAGCTAGGCACCCACGAGGCAGGCATATGACTACCCCGCGCTTCGGCTCCATTGGTTAGAATTGGTGCCAGTTGAGTTGAGGGTGCTATGTACTATTCATTTTCACCGCTTATTGCGCAGTATCCACCGGAAAGATATTGTCTTTGTGACTCACACAAGGTAAACAGAAAGATTATCTTACAATCAGCTCAAATTTCGGAGACGACCTTCCAAACCTTTCTTGACATACGTTCAGCGCTTCCGCAAAAATCGTTAAGTTGGGATTTTAATTCCCGACTGCCGTTTAGTCCACGCGCGCTGCTCTGTGCAATGACGGAAGCCCATGTTGAATGCAAAGGTTGGAACATGTCATCATGATGCCTGTAAGAGATAACCCCAGTGACAATTGTAAAGATGTCGAGGCAGCTGTCGGTTTCATGTGGCCTCAGATGGACGGGTCAACCTCAACGAACGAGCTACGACGTGAGGAAAATGAGATGTTTTAGTCATGCCTGTCAATGAGAGGATGTTCGCGGAAAAGATAGTAGTGGATAGTTGTCGGATCCACCAACTGAAATTGCTCCACCTGTAAATCTCGTTGCTATTCTTTCGCCGCGACGACTATAGTTATGTGGGCGACATCGATCCCGATCTTCCGGAGATCGCTCCTCCGTGTAACAAACGATAAGGGTGTACCGTTCGTAGTGGCATGTTGCTAGACATTGTGAAGAGTGATGGTGATGGAGCGGGATGGCAGTTGTACCATTACGAGACCATAGAGGAAAAAAAAAAGAGGAGGAGGAATAATGGTACACGCATTGGTAGGGAGAAGTGGTGCGACAAGGGAAAGGTCGGCGAGGCGAGCGACGGAGTTGTACATCGTCTCACGGTGGAGCGTTGTCCCAGTAGCCCTCCACACTGTTTGCCGGTCGTTAGGCAGCAAAATGTTGCTAAACGGATGTAACGAAGCGTACAGTGTCGACTCGTGCCGTGCGAGAGGTTAAAGAGTTGTTAAGAATAAAGACTGCTTATTCTCTTACACTGATTCTTTAAACAACTCCCCTACCTTTCTTTATCATTCCACACAACTCTGTGGATAAAATCAGGAGGTATATCATACATACACATATATTATTATGTGTTGTATTATAATATTATAAATTACAAATATTATATGAAAACATATTATATATGTATTATCATACTTCAGATGTATAATATCTATTGTATGGAGAATGCACCCGATGAAGACGAATTGAAGAGGTCTTTACGTTGTCCAGAAAAGAAAAAAAGGCGTTTGTTGTCTGTTAATGATGATTTTCTATTGTTACTTCTTAATTTATTTCATAGCAATTATGTTCATTGATGTATTCGATAGACGAGATTCAATTCGTGTATAATATAATTATTTACCAAATCAAATGTTCTGTAAGACTTAAGTACTCTGTAAGTTCAAAGACTTAAAATAACTTTTTGTCTTTCCTCTTCGTTTCTAATCAATTAAGTAGGTTTTAACATTCGTTCCTTGGTTTATTGCAATTGTAGGAGTCAATGTAAGAACAGGTGATTATTTTTGTAATGAATATTTATTTTCCTTAATTTTCGTAATATTTATCAGTCTAAATGACTTGAAAATCCTTTCTCTCCTTTGTTCTCTCAATCGAACTTTTTGCGTAAGAAATAGTAAATGTCTACCATCAAATAGGTCACGAACTCTTACCTCTCTGCGTCATGTAAGACGACATGTCAGATAAGCTCCACTATGAAGTATGGAGGTGATTACTTAAATGCCGTAAGCACACTTTAATGCCTTGGGCACTACCCACCAGAAGGCGTCTACGCTATTAACAGTTTTTATGGTGACAGAGCAGGAAAAAGGGTGGGAGGTAAGGCGACAGCTTTTTCACTCTTTCCTCCCCTATTTCGTCTGATTAAAATTCATGTCGACCACGCGATCATATGCAGCTATTTCTGTCGTTCATATCATATGTACCGCCAGGGACCGAAGTCATAAGATTCATCGCATTGAATCGTATGAATTTTTTATAAATTTGTGCGCGCATTTTTCTTGATTCTATTTCTTTACAAGCGAACGTCTGATTCGAGCAACTTCACACTTTAATATTCACACTCGTGTGAGGAGTATTTCTAACCTCAGTATTGCGAGTGATTGTGTAAAGAAAAAAGAGGAAAACCTTTCTTGACATATTAACATGTGTTAATAAACCAAAATAGATCATTGAAATATTTTTTACAGAATTTTATTTTTTACTATTAATTATTATAATGAATTAAATTAAAAAATTCCGATTTTGCGATCGATTTTTCAACTACTTTTACTCAATCGATTCTCATGAAATATCGCACACAACTTGGGCTCTGATAACAATGCATTGTAGTATATTTACTATTGTTCTAAATTCAATATGACGGTCGATCCATGATGGCGGATTACCTTTTTTATACAAATCATTCACATGTGAATCAATGAAAAAGTTCATCAGGTGGAATACGGTAAACAAAGTGGCGTCATTTAAATTCAATATGACGGGTTACCTTTTTAAGGATTGCGTATTCAGGAGCTGGTAAGTGATAAAGTGATAGGAAGAAATCCTTGCAGTAATGACGCACTGAAATAGTTGGAACAGATGATAATTTTTTAAAATATGCTCACTAAAAACTTAAAAATAAAATAAACGGTAAATAATAATGTTTCGTTGGATGGTTTTATTTAAAAAAATAGAATAAAAAGAATTTTATGGTAAAATAAATAAACAAGAAAATCATCATCCATCACACACATCACAAATCCGTTGATCAAAAAATCCGTTGATTAAAACAAAATAATTGGGCGTATTTAAAGTGATGAACAATAATTACACTATTGTGGTTTGGGGAGAATATTCGTACACCCCGAAATTTTGTTTTAGTTTGATCAATGTCCCAGATTGGTAAGGTGAGTGATGACTGGTGGGTGATTCATAATTATTTTCTTGCTCTTTTACTCTACAATAAGAGATTATTTTTATTTTTCATTAAAGTTGTTTAACAAAAAAACTATTTTGTACCTTTTATTTCATTCAAATCTATTTATATTTGCAATAAGAATTTTTTGTAAGGATTTTTGCAGTAAGGAAATGTTTGGACAATGCCTTATGAAATATATTAAATAATTACACATTCTTTAAAGAATTCTCACCATGGCATGACACATAGATCACCAAAAAAAAAATTGTTTTCTCAGTATTTCAATTCTAGTTGCTCATAGGTAATCTTGATGAACATTAAATTGTTATATTTTACAATAAAAAATAGTCAGTATGATTATTACGTAAACCATTGGCAAATGTAAGTACATTCATTGAACAAATATTTCATGCACAATAACTTGCATTACGTGCTTTTGTGAACAAATTGGATGGAACATATTATTCATCGAATTCTATTTAGAGAAATATTTCTACCCTCAGAGATGAAGTTTGGTGATGGTGGGACGGTTGGGGCACATTGAATAATGGCTTCAGTAATTATGCATCATACTTCATGATTAATTCTACGGATATTGATTCTCCTTATTATGTAGATACTGAACATTGGAATGCCAGTACACCTTCAGTTCCTTGTAGCATAATGCGACATGTGTCCACAAGCGTTGTTTGACTTGCAATTGACATGTTAAATTTAAACACAAGTTCATGAACATTGTAGCCTCCCTTAGTTTTCAATAATTTCATGGAAAATGGAAGTATAAATTAATAAAAAATGGTTCTTGTTGCAATAAAATATAATTTATTTGGTCTATTATACTTGTTATTACATTTTACCTAAAGAAATGTGCAACAATTTTTTGTGCATGTGTTGATTTCGTGAACAAAGAAGTTCAAAATATGATTAGTTTCATCGATGTTGCTTTGTACTGTGGCTGCGTATCGGGTATTATTCTTTCTGCTCTTGATGTAGTAGGGCGAATTAAAAGCACGAAATTTGAGAACACGGAAAGGGGGCGCTAACTGAAACGAGTAAGGGAGGAATGGTTCAGAATTTTTTCCTGAGATTAGAGGGCGTTCGATCTGATTGGAATACAAATTAATTCCACATGTCCATGTTTTCCCAAGATCCTATCCCTCAAATCAGTACTTCCCTCTATCTTTTTCATTACAATTGTTATATTTTCCTCTGCACGTGTTGTATTTCTATAGTGCATCCCTTGATGTAGCCAATAAACATAGGGCGGGGAATTCTTGACAGATTGGTCACGTTTCCTGCATTGAATTTCCCTCTTTCTCAATCTCGTCGATTTCCATGAATACCGAAACCCGAATTCTTAATGACAAAAATCTTCTTTTCTTATGATGTCCTTACTACAACTCTATTACTGCCGTCTCCCCTCGGTGGATTTTATTCTGTGAGTTTATGATAATCTCATACATATTAGAGTGATTCAGAAAGTTAGCGGTCGCGCGGGGAAAATCCGTGGCCCCCATCCGATCCATCCTCAATTCCTTCTCAACAATTGGTCGAGATTTTCTGACGCCCTTCCATTGTCAACGTCACGCCAGGGAATTCACAAAACCATGAGCCGATGTAATAACGAGTTGATTGCTACCAATATAGGAAGCTAGATCCGAGATTGTTATGTATGTACGCGAACGTGGAATTTCTAAAGAACGAGAATACAAAAGGAAAATACGTGATGTTACATACCTAAAGGTTTCCCGATAATTTGGTATGGTACGTCATCGACTCCCATCCATCCGTGGAGTATTTGAGTTAATAGATGTTCGTTCGCGATACAATGAACGGTATTCTGAAAATTAGGTCGAGTGTGCGATACGAGAACAATTGACAGCAAAACTGGGAGTTTGCGTCTCAGGGTGGAAATAGCTGATTGTGTTGAGCCGTGCAGTATCGTGTTCTCGAAAGGATGGTTTGGAACACGCGTGTACTGAGTGTCGGGCAAACCGCTTAGTATTGAGTATGCCAGCAATTCTGTGCAGCAGGACACTATGGAATTATCCACGAAACAGGAGTCAAACTCACGAAACGTATTCTCGACGCTTAGTACAGTTTGACTAGTAAACATATTTTCTTTTTTCCAATTGTTAGTTATGTAACTCTGTAAGCAGAGGAGAGTGGGGTAATTCCGGAGACTTGAGGAAAATTGAAAATTATTATTATACTAATGTAAAAAGTCAAATTCTGATTTATTATATTATTACCTGACTATTATGTAAAAGCACGACAATTTTTACAATTACATGCTGTAGTGTCATATACTTTCAAAAGCAAAACTGGAAGGTGTGGGGTAATTACGAATTTGCAGGGGTAATGGCAGACAGACTTGCATAAGCAGTTTCAGTGACTATATTTATATGCTTAGCTATCTAAAATGTATCCAAAATATGACAATAATGATAACGTTTTTTAAAAATGTAGTAATCATATCTAGAGTTATTCCATAATTACCCTTTATTTACTCAAAAAATGTCCTATTCGTTATTTTCCCCAAAATATTAACAAGTAGATTTAAGAAATAATTAATAACAATGATATTATTTTCGAGTTCACCATTTTGCCAAGCAAGAGACTGGAAATAAAAATCTTATTAGAGATCCGAAATGATGAATTAAAATAATAGAAATAGCATATTGAATAATTTATCGGACAATGTTAAGAATTGGCTCGAAATCATGTTGTAAATTTGCTCTAAAGTGAGTTATGTTTTCATATAAAATACATGAAATTAATGGTTTGCAACAAAATCAATAACTATCTAAAAATGTTGAAATAATTTCGTGATTTAAAGCAAAAACTTCATTAGTTCCCGCTCTTCGTATCTACCGCACTCTCCCATACATGTGGAACTGTAGTAAACTTCTATGAAGACCAAAAAAATTTAGTTTGGTAAATATTCGAATATAAATATAATAAATTACATTAGAATAATCTAGACGTGTATTGAAAGTTACTCGATTATTTAGGTTCAATTAGCTCCAGAAAAAATTTCATTGTTCTGGATCACCAATATTGTCTTACCTCTAATATAAATATTATTCGTCCATAAAAGGTCGTACATTTTAATTTATTTACTCGCACCTACGTTGAAAATCAGGCTGCATGGTATTGAAAATTGGATGTGTTTGAAACTAGTCATGCACCCATAGACTAAGCACACTAAGCTGCTGTCGCTCATGTATAATAAAAAACAGCTCTATAAGGTCGCAAAGATGCTTGGAACAAATACATTGATAATGCGGTACATGTAGCGAAAATTCAATTCAAGTATAATGTTCACAATAAAAATTTGCAAAAGAAATATTTATAAATTAATTATTTGAAAAGGTTTCTAAAATAACTTTTCAGAGACTTTGTATTTGGGATAGAAGTTATAAATTAATGACATGTCTTTGAAAGCGTTACTGAGTTGTATTCGCTGAGAGTAATTCAAATGAATGTGCTCTTCCGTGAAAAGTTCTGAATTAATTGATGGGCAGCTGTATTGAGCAAATAAATCATGGATGCCTCGCTCTATAGTAAAACAAGTGTAGTATTAAAAATTGCTCAACAAAACGGGAAGGAAAGTCATGTCGTAGCCTGCAACGAGAGCTAACACGATATGAAAGGAACGTGTATGCTGGTAAATGTTGAAACATTTCCCACGGGTATTTTCCAACCTGTTTCGTAAATCCGGTCGATTCTCCGGCAGAACTTGGTTCCACCTGTACACGAGGGTATTTTATTCATGAACAATGTGAACCTCATCACTCTCTAGGTCCATTAGATAAAACGTTCCGTTAATGGGATTTTCATTGAACAGCGATATCAATTTCTCATGAAACATCAATAAAATCGTTTTGAAAGTACCCCGGTTTTACAATTAGCTGGAGCTCAACATAAATATTTTACTATAATATAAACTTTTCTTAATAGAAGCGTAAAATGTATTGTACAATTTTACTGGAAAATTTGTAATGTATAATTTAGTCTGTGTATCGTTTTTTTTTTTTTAATTTGAAGCGTAGTTGGTGAAGGGTTGGCATGATATTAGTCATAGGAGTTAGGATGTAGATTTTCAGGTCTAGTATTGTTTAAGTTCAAGTGGTGGTTAGATGGGGAGCAAAATTGTGTTAGTGTGCGGGAATGTTTGGAGAATTTGTTTTGTAATGTATAAAAATTGAAGAAAGTCTTACAAAGTACGTGTACATTTAAAGTAGAAATATAAAAAATTTATTACGTACTATTCCATTTATCCTGAATCTGGTTGTAGATTTTAGTGTAGGCATGTAATGCGTCTATTGTAAGAAATCCTTTGTTTGTTTACAATAGCGTTGATACAAATAGGTATCAGAACGTTGACGAGTAAAAATTGAGTTTTGTTTATAATTGATCTAAGTGCAAAAAGAGAAATCACATCCCAGTTTATTCTATGCAAATCTAATACTTTATGACGTGAAAACTATTATTTCAATTTCCATTTAAGCATAGAAAGGAAACCATTGATAAGAGAAATACGAACAACTTGTCAATAGTAGTAATGATGTTGATATCATGTTTGTTTTTATTTACGAGATTACTCTCGAAAATATAAATCAATATATGAACAAAATAAGTTTTAGAAACCCAACGAATCAATACATTACCGAAGCTTTTTCCACAAAACAAATTAAATTTCTATTATCATCAAAGTAAAAAATGCATATAGAAAAAATTTCTTGTCATCTCATTGATTGTTTGTTTGTTTGTTTGTTATTTTTACGTGTCACAAAAGACTGCTTGGTTTGCTATCGTGTGCCGTTTCTTTTCGAACTGAAGCTCTAATGTTGATTTTCTTGTTCCATTGTTTGCTTTCGCAAACACGCTGTTCATTCATAATTAGGGATGAAAATTATGGAATTTTCAGGTCACTGCACACTTTCAACTGGTAGCCGACTTGGCTTTTGTGTTTTTGTGTTTCCTGCTCTCCCAGCGGCTGTCTAGCAAGAGCTGCTCTTCAGTTGGTGCGTGGTGTTCCTTCAGTAAAAAAGGATGGGGATGTCAGACTGAAGAGGGCGTTACGCGTTTCCATCTGCGTACCATTCGCCAATGGTATAAAGAGATAGATGATATTATTCAAGAAAGGAAAAATGTTGAAACATCAAAGATATTGGGAAGAAATGTAAACATTCATAAAACCGATAAGTGCTAAGATATTAGTATATAATATTTGTGAGATAACAAAAATTATAATTTTTGTTTAATGATGATGAAATTTTTAATTTTTTGTATCGGCGAACTACGGACCACGATAACTATTGACGTACACTCATACTTGGGTTTACACATTTTTATGTTTTTAAATTTATTTTCATTTGGATTTACTCATTTGATGTACATTAGCATTTAGATATAAAACAAATTGTTGTAACCCAGATACAAATGCGCGTCTAAATCACCAATTCATGTTTTTATCATTAGAGAATATTAATAGTTTTAGTGAAGGGGAAAACTACAGATGAAATTATTATTTTATAATATATTGTATTAATATTTTATTATTTATTATATTAATAGGTTCCACAAGGATACGTGTTGAGTTTATCAAGGGGCACAAATTCTACTACAATTAACGTCCATTATATAATCTAANTTTTATGTACGAATTTTATATATATATTCTGTGAAGAGCTCACTACGTTTCGCCTTGGATTTAAGTCATCGTCAGGTTATCAAATAATAAAAAATTATAATAATAAACATAACAACAGGATAAATGAACATAATATAAACATAAAATGTAAACACAAAATATGTTTACAAAAAGACAGAAAATCACAAACATGTTATAATATTATATTGTATAAACCAGATAGTTTTTCAGTGTCTGACCGTAAATTCAAACTCCCTTGTATATTTTTTATAAATATCATTTCTAATTTAAAATGTTTGTATTAATTGACTACTTTGTCCAAAATAAATGTATTTTCAAGACGCCATTATTAATGCAATGAGAGGTAACTACACTTTGTTCAACTGACTTTAAAATTTTGTGCACATATTTTATGTTTATATTTATGTTTATATCATGTTCATTTCTCCTGTTGTTATGTTTATTATTATAATTTGTTATTATTGGATCACCTGACGACAACTTAAATCCAAATCAATAGTGATCTCTTCACAGTATATACATATATATTTACCCATAAAAGGTTCTAAGTTTTTAATTATTTATCAAGGGGGTTTAGTTTTGTTGTGCACTCGAGGAACTTCGTGTTCAGTTCACGATTTCTTGACAGTTAACATACTAAGGTAATTACTGTTCTGTTCACGACGTCTTTGTAATTCTGAGCTGTAACTTGGAAGACACTAGTGGTCTTCCAAGTTATAATTCGTATCTAGAAAATTCTCCACAAGACTTTATTTCCCAGAATATATTTTTGTCGATTTGTTCAAGGAGTTTCATAACAAGTGTTTATGTATTGACTAGTTCAAGTTTACGTGGTTAGGTACTTATTATGAACATACCACTGGTCGATACTTATTATGAATATAACCACTGGTCGTTGGTTTTTGTCACCTATTTGAAGAATAATTTGACTACGTTATTTGTGATATCGAGGAAATAATTATATATATTTCCCAGTGCTTCGAAAAGTTTCGTGAACGCGCCCGAGTGCCCGATCAGCTGAAACGGCGTNGTCTCCCCCCTCTTTTTTTATGAATTTTTTCTAACATTCTAACAGGAGTATTATAAACAAGCTATTCTACTTCTTAGTGTGTAACTTACCTCCAAGCGTTTCAAATATTCCTCCGATTTCTTTTAATGGGTAATATGAATTGATACGAGGTGGTTCTTTCTTACTTTTCACAGATTTTGCATTTGCAACTGAATACAAAATAATGTGAAGTTGATTGTTACTTTTGGAGGTACATCTTTATAATTAATATTTTTATTACAATCAGAGACGTAGTGTTCAGGATTGTGCTAAAACGTGTGTGTGTGAGGGGCGGGGTGAGGGAACATGAGATGTAAATGAAATTATCTCTTGCGAGGGTTCGAAATTATTTTTATTTAAATATTAAAATGAATTTGACTTCAACTCAACTATTGATACGCGCGTCAAATCAACACCACTTTAAATAAAGTTAACTAATTAATGTTTGTAATGTTGAATAAAAATGGTAAATGGAATCGGGATTCGAAACCGAGACGTTCAGCTCAGAACACTGACACCACTGCTCAGAACTCAGAACACTGCTACCAACTTCGCCATTCTTTCCCCCTCTTTATTGAGTTTACCATTGTCATTCAACTGGCAATTTTTGTAAATTGCACTTAGGTAATGTATTTTTCAGAAGACTTTGTTTCGAGAAAACTGGGGATCGAACACTCTTCCCTCCCCCCTTCTTTGGTTACGTCATTCTCGTATTGTTATGTCAGTCACCAATGACCGTAAAATCCCTCAATCTCCCACTCTTTACCCAATAAAATAGCTGCCTACCTGTTTGACGAGATGACCCTCTGATCATGGATGGTGTCTCTCGAGTCGTGCTTCACTCACAACACCATGCACATGCCCGTGTCTCCTGCTCGCATACACGACGCCCGCGCACCCACGCGCCCAAGCGACGACGTCACAGCCACTGCCGCCGCCGCCGCCACGCCCAACGCTAATGAAACATTCCCAGCAGGCCATTCCTCGGATCGCTGTCACTCAGATGGAGCGATCGGGGAAGCTGCAGAGGGACGAAGATATGATCGCTTTCGAGTTGCTCGCGAGACTGACAAGCCGTCGCGATGCTGCGGAAGCCACATGCCTTTTAATGCACCACGTCTCTCACTAATGTTTGGTGACTGCGTTTGAGATTTCGTAAATTCCAGGAACCGTTTTTAAATATTTGATTTAACAATATATTAAAAATTGAGATATCTCTATTATATTCCTGTTCTCACATTGTAACTGGATTTGTCGAAATCAAACCAGTTTTCACGGAAAATGACAATGTCGCACTCCTAGCTATCTATGTTAGACCCACTCCTGGATGATATGATCCCATGGGCCGACTCGCAGTTCATACACTTCTAACCATAAAGATTTTTGAAGGTCAAGTTACAGGCTTTGCTTGAAGCACCGTTCAGATATTTCGCAAGGGATGGCTGCCGCAGACCCGTGACAGTGAAGACGTCATTGGTCTCCTGTCCCTACCTCGGAAGATACTTTGTTTATAAGTGTTGACGGAAACATTTCCCAGCGAAGAACGAGCAAAGGGAGACCAAGACAGTGTAGCGTTGCAAGATAGTCAAGTGCAAAGAAAAAAAGGCCGACGTAAAGTTTGTGAGGTATAATAAAAATTGCGAAAAATCGAATCCTCATAATTCACGCCAACGGATGTCTTGAAAGTCGGGATATTTTAATGAGCCTACACAGTTTAAAAGCAACGTCCTGACACAACTTCAAGTACCTGTCTTATAGTTATTGCTTTGTGTTGATGAATAAGTAAATGAGTCAGTCAAAGCCAGTAAAGTCAGTCAACCACTCAGGACAACGCCACCTTCATTTTTAGATTATTTTTTATCTATGACCAATACCCGGTATATTTGTAGGTGCATGAGTGCAGGACAACCGATTATATCATCGATGCATTACAACGGTGTGTTTACATGTTGATACGAAATATCTTTTAACTAATACCCATCGAGGTCTAGAGTTTCTCGGGCTTTCCTTTCAGCGTGTTGATCGGAATAGAGAGTATGGTCCCCGCTCGCTATCGGAAAACAAATAAACTTATTTACCCCCACGTGATATTATGCAGTCTTTAACTGTGTTTTTGGTAGTAAATGGCAATTGATTTTAAATATTTGAAAAGTGACAAGTGTAACTAGACTGATATTTTTTGGTGTATTAAAACAGACATTAAAATATTGTACTAATAAGGATTGTATTCCGTTATCATTTGTAGAGTTCATCATAGATTCGTTACTCGCCTATACGTTCCATCGTATCGTGTTCGTTACTATCTCGCTGTTACTGTTCAGCAATAGATAGAGTGGTATTCCAAGTGATGGACGTCATAAGCTCCATATCTTACTAATTTCCTATATTTCGGTTGATGAAATCTGTGCCCGCAGTTTGGTTTTCTTCACAAGCTTATTCTATTTCAATGATATTTTTTTATTTATTGCACTGTCTCGAAAAATACTTTTTTCCTAGCTCATTTGTATCGCAAGTCGACTGTTTTGAAATGAGTCGCATGAACCATATGTATGGACGTCAAAACGATGACAAAAATGTCATTCTAATACTTCGGTATATTTTAACATAAAAGAGTTCTTTACAATATTAGATAAACATATTACGTATTAATATATTTCAATATCTTACAAAATGAATAACCGATACCCACAATAAGTGAATGTTTCTCTAAAAATTACAC
This sequence comes from Laupala kohalensis, assembly GCA_002313205.1. NCBI lineage: Eukaryota > Metazoa > Arthropoda > Insecta > Orthoptera > Trigonidiidae > Laupala > Laupala kohalensis. Next base: position 69,056 of record NNCF01131197.1, on the reverse strand, counting down.
CACTAGTAACAGCATTCCGATGAATATTTATTTAAATAACTCTTATTAAAGCATCACATGAAAATATATTCCTACTTAGACATTCCTCTTTTCGTATTGTTATTTGAGCGACTTTGACATCTACAGTAGATAGACCACTTCGCTCTTACGATCTCCCCTTCGTTTTACTAACAATAATCCATCAGGCGTTCTGCTCTGTGGCATGGTCGCTTCAATCAAGCTCTCGGATGTGACACTGGCTATAGTGTGTCACCGTTGATGCTCATTGTCCTTGTGTTTTATTGAATCGTATCAGAGGGGAAGAGAGTAATTCATCTGAGTCACATTGTTCATCGAATGGTGTGATATGATGTATTATGTCTTTGAGGTTACTGCATATTTCATTCATGTCAAATTACTATTGAATGTACTATGATATTGCGGTGAGAGGGTGAGATATAATAGTGACGATGAGTATGGTATATACGATTATTTTCTTTTATTTTTTTGCACTTATAGCTGCGTGAATAATTGAATCTAGTGTATCAATAGCGGGTGTGGTTTCCAGGAGATCAGTTGTCGTGGTGATCCAAAATTGCTACTCGGAATGTTGAGTTATGGGCTTTAGAATATATTTATTACTAGCTGATTACCCAGCGTTGCTCCGGATTTTTCGTCGACTAATCTTTTTTTTACCGAGGAAAAAATAAAATATACCTATACGATAAGATCAAAAAATACTTTTACTTACTGACTTTTTTAAAACATTTACTGTATCCTAATTTTACGAATTCATAATACAAATTTCATATAAAACTTGAGTGTATACACGACACCATCTCGCCTCCGGTGCATGGCGCGGTAGCATAATTTCATTAAAATTCTTGTAAAATCTATACTATTCATCGAAATTTTACGCTTTAAAGACGTTTCTTATCTTTGTTAAACGAATAAAACAAATAATCCATTAAATTTGATGATGATTGATTTTTTACTTCTTTATTTACTCTTTTAAATTGAACATTTTTAACACTTCTATTTTTACTACGTTTTATCAATAATTTACGTTACGTTTTGTGAATAGACATATACTGTAGGGGCCTTTTTTGTAGAAGACTTTAAAGGAAACAATATTGCCACTCATAGTTGTCATCTATCTCTAACCGTTTAGGCAGCGTAAGCCACTATAACTCTCCTTTTTCCTAATTTTATCGACATTTATCATATAAAACCATTTCTATCTTTCTTATCACACATTAAAAAAATAAGAGCCTATATTCATCCTGGGCATCTAAACTATCTCCTTGACACATTTCATCACGTTTCGTCTTGAATTTTAGCCGTGATCAGGTATCAAACAGACAGACACAAGTTCGTGTTATGCATTTATATATTAGTATGGATGTACTTCGTCAAGTTTCCATGGTCGGTGTCCATAATGTTTTGCCTTCCGGGTTCCTGCCAAGTCGAACATGATTATGCTATTCTGCAGTCTTCTTCAGGGCAACTGTATGATTTATTGCTGAGAAAATTAAACATGGAGAACGTAATCTTTCTATCCAAAGACAAAAGTTTATTATTTTTGTGCAATGGAAAATATTTTTTCTTATTTTGATCTGCATTTCTGATAGATTCATTCATATGAAAATTTTAACAATTTTTTAAATTAAATGAACTTTTTATTTTGATTTATGTAAGCATATTCCAACCTCAACAAAATATTTCTTATCAGTTCCACAATACAACGGTTTCAAAAGAACAATACTTTCTCCGGCATTATATCAGTGAAAAAAGGAATTGTGTGTAGTAACAAATATTAAGTCGCCAAAATACGAAATAAAAATATATTATAAAACACCAATATTCAATCATTTCTCGTGGATATCAATAGTGATTTATGGAAGTATATTTGCACAAAAATCACTTCATTCACGCGAAGATATTAGATATACGTAACAATACCATTATTTATGAATTGACGGTACTGAATTAATGGCATGTATGTACTTCAGATTTAACGAAATGAATTCCATAAAATATATTGAATTAGAATTAAACGTTTTAAATTCACACACATACACAATTAAATATGCTATTATTTTAGCGAAATTTCTTGAAATAAATGAATAATTTTTTCAACATTATTTCACATTTTCATTCTATTAAATTAGATCTAATAAGTCCTCAAGCATAGTCAATGTTTTCTCTTAAATATTAAAATGAAAACAAATCAGTATAATATATTAAATCTATGATCTATGTTTAACGTACTTGCATAACTTTATTTTAACCATAACTTTATATTTTAAGCGGAGTAACACTGAACATATTGCTCCGTTATATTTTTGATAGTATCATAACTGCGGTTGCGAAAATATCTGAACATATTAGTGAGAAACACATCACCTATTTTTTCAACTTCCGGCCACAGTAAATTTTCTACACCAGTATCCTGCCACTATTTTATGTTTGATTAATAAAAGTTATCAGAGAAGTTGTATTAAAGAAAAGTGCATTACACCAAATTGCCCTCCGAGATTTAAATCTCTGAACCAACTCAGTAATCTGGAAGATGACCAACAAAAAATAGTTGCTAGTACTAATCATTGGAAGGCTTTCAATGGTGACTTATCTTGGAAAGTCGATCACATCTCATAGTACATTATCTGAACATATTGCTTTGCTCAAGCGTTCAAAGGCCCGAAGGAGGAATATATTAAGCTCAACTTATTTGACAGGTGATATTAGCGTGCACTAGTGGTTCACTGGAGAGGTGACGTCATTTCTCTCTCTCTATCTCTCTCTGAATTACTGTTTCTATCGTCCCAACGTCAGCAAAATACTCCTCCCCTGTTCAATGGTTCTCTAATTACGTTATAGGTTTCTCATTATTTTAAGCTCTACAGTAAATGGCTTCACTAGTACCTGTAAAGGATAGTAGGCAGTGGCGGATTTAAAGGGGTTGTAGGCCCCTCCATTGGACCCGAACTCTTAACAGATAAGGTTGAAGTTGATAAATGGCATACTTTGTAGGAGTGTTACCAGATTAATATGATTGTTATTAGTTATAATATTTATTGATTATAATTGTTGTTATTAATAATATAATAACTTCCCTTGATCACGGTCTAGATCCGTAACTGATAGTAGGGGTACAGTATATTTAGTAAATTTAGATTTGCCAAATCGCTAAAGAATGTACATAAATGAGCACATAATTGAAAATATCGTTATGTAACCACTGATTTTGTAATTGTTTGTCTTAAATATCTTTCAATTTTCCTAAAAAATAAATTTTATATATTACAAATAAAAATAAAATCTAAACAATCATTTTAAAATATATTTCTTTCCAGTGACATTCACATGAATAAATTATTTAGATACATTCTTATTTGTTCGAATTAGTCAATAGTTATGCTACATTTTTACTCTAAGGATTTTAAAAGAAGATTGAGTACGTATTTATAAAAACTTCGATAGTTTTACGGAAATATTGAAAGGAAGTAATACCTCTATTTCATAATGCATTATAAAAAATAGTTTCGTGAATTTTTTATAAATGAAAATTTTGATACTCTGAATGTATTTTTATATGATAGAAATATGAATAAATTGTAATTACGTTGTACGAAGGATCCCAGACTTCATTGTCGTGAGTTTTTTAATTCCACTTAAATCTGTCGTGGTAATTTATCTTGCGTCCCATAGTGTTAGAGGCTTAGCATATTTCATGTGTGTGTAACTTCAGGACCATTTCAGTCTATCGATTTGTGAATTATTATTATTTTTAGGCATTTCACTAGCCGGACACCGCTAAGACGGAAGTGCGACGGGCTTGGAACCTAAAGCTAAGCCTTTACCTGTAAGATGTAATTGTCTGACCCGTTTCCTGCAATACAGAAAACAAAGGGAGTGCCCGGCGAAGAATGCGGCCGGAAAATGTGACCCACACTCACCTCACCTTTGATATTTCATTATTTCTGAAGGGAAAGGGTTTGACCAAGACGAGGCCCTTTACGGAATGTCGGTGGGTCTCAGAAAAAATGACTGCTACTATGTGTGAATGGAGTACTTTCACCGGATACTGACACAATGGCCATCCCGGGAAGGACACCTCCGGGTGCCTGACTGGTGTCGTCGGCAGCTCGTCCTACTGGTGAAGACACGGCGTTCTCAGAACGGCCGAGGGGTGAACAAGGGGTTGGAGTGCTCATTGTGGCAGCGAAGGCGTGGTCACGTGACCTCCGCTTCCGTATATATTGGGATCATTGAGGGGTTCTCGAGGACTTGGCTGTGTGATCTGAGTCCGCAGGTTACTTAGGATGTAACCTGGCTATTAAACTGTCATCAAGACCAGTAAGAGACTACAATGGTAGTCTAGACGCACTTACTGCTAATTGTGAATGACGTAACTTGTAACAGTTTGTTTATTCGAAAGCACTTATAATTTTGGAGATTCAGATGACCTAGAGAGCCTTTCGAATTTGTTGTCTTCAACTCAATTTATTTATGTGTAATTATTGCTTTCTGATAGCATTAACTGTGTAATGACAGATTTGTTTGTATTGATGATTTTGAGAGTTTATGAAAGTTTGTAAATATTCAGATTTCTATTTAATTGTATAAAATCATTAACTATCGTTATTACACGTGTGTTTAATTGCTCGGGAAACCGAGCTGGTGGTAGCGGACTATCTACCATAAGGGTTGTGGTATTTATGTGGAGAACGGCAGTCGTCTTATCTATACTGCTCTTCTCCACTTGGAATCCAGCTTCTTCCCAAAAGAACCCACACTGCATCTAGGCTTGTGGTGAGTGGTTACATGTGTTTTAAATATCTAAAAAAACAACATTATTCAAAAATTTGTAATTCATTTTGGCTTTTCCCCGTAAATGCTGTCACAGATTGAGGTGAGATACAGTACTGCAACCTATTATACACGCAAGTGATAAAGTTGGCATTAGGAAGGGGTGTGAAATTTTTATTATATTGGAAGGCAACTTAATATTTTGCTAATATAAAATATTTTTATCATATAATAGTATTTAAGTAAAACGTATGAAATAAAATGTACATTAAAACATATTTTATTTTAAATTCATACATTATTCAAGTACTAAAAGGAGAAAAAATATCTGACACTAATTACAGGACGAGAAATATACTCAATAGTCTTAATTCTTGCAACACCAACACGACAAAATAGAAAAGTGGACGCATTCATAATAATGTTTCATCTTAAACGAATCAATTAGACTATATTTCCTAATATCGTGATTTCGATTAAGTTTCCAATTATTCAATATTAGTGTGTTTTAATAATGTAAAAATATTTTATTATTGAATACTATTTTTTGTAATTGTATTTGAGATTAGATAATTAATTTTTTTTCTTTTGCCAAAATAATAAAATTTCTTTTAGTAAACAATAACATTATAAATATAAGGTTTTAAAAGTTGTTACTTTTTAATAACGAATTTATAAGACAAATTTACTTCTTTTCAGAGATATCAAACATACGTGGGAAGTTTTCAAGAAGCAGTGAAAGGTAAGTAGAAGTGTCAAAATTGTATTAAATTCAAAACTTCATACTCTTAGCGATGTATAACATATACTCTTTAGGAACTCTTCACAAAATAAGTGACTAATAATTAACGGCCGGTTAGGTCATATTGAATACCTTGCCGTGAACGGAAAATATAACAATAGAGAAAATATCTTCAGCCATCCACGTGTGACACCAGATTCGACCGTTGTGCTTCGTTCACCAATGAGTTATCGTTAGCAAACACCGTTGTTCCCGTCAAGCATGTTTCGTCATTTAACCTGTTGATATTCCAAAGAGAGAATTTGTATAATTCATGATAGTTACAACATTCTCGCGTCCACGTGAGAAAACATACTTAGGGTATTGCTGAAGTACGCATTAANATAGTTACAACATTCTCGCGTCCACGTGAGAAAACATACTTAGGGTATTGCTGAAGTACGCATTAACTTAACGAATAAATGACATGGTAAAGAGTAAGAATTTTTGCTTGAGTATGTTGCATACATCATATCTGAGACATTCCAACTCTCAGATTTTTCACTCGCTTTTTCGGATACTTCAATCCAATAGACATTATGAGCTCTTGCTTACTTCCAGATAGCCAAGTATCTTATTGCTCTCTCTAAGATCATTATCAAATTTTAACTTTTTTTCTGAAAACAGTTCAATCATCTATTCACGGAATTTTGAGTTTTAAACATTTTAATCAATTATTTATTGCATTCAAAAGTTGATATTTCTTAGATTTTCAGTTTGAGGAGAAATTTGATCAGAAATGAGAAATTACGAATGTAATACTATGAGATACTATTAATCTTACCTAAACTAAACCTAAAACTCAGTAGTAATTGCCCTGTATGTTATGATCTTCCTGTTTTTAATTTTTACTCCAAACCGATGTCGCTACAAAATAAATTCGTGGTCAATGATCATTTTCCGCCCAAGTTTAGTGACATTATCAGTATAAACCTCCAAATACTTAGTAGTTAACACGTGAAACATTTTCACCAAAACGTTTTGTGAAATACCCCAGGTAAATATCAGCATAACTTCGTCACCAAGGGAGACTGGTTAGAAAGACTATTTCCACGCAGAAAAAAAATTTTGATTTGTGGTTGGAATCCCAAAGTACGTGAAATTGTTTGAATACGTAGGGAAAAAATTGATTAAAATTCCATAAGCTCGTTAAGTTCATTAAGACTTTAACGAGCTGGTCAGAAAACGTCATGGCTTCTTGTAGAGAATAAAAGGGAGTAACGATTGAGATACAATGGAGGTATTAAATAACTTTTGGTTACAATAGCTGAAGAAAACTATTCTTTTTTTCAAACATTGTAAATTTTACGCCCGTACGAATTGTCTTATTTTAATTTGTGTTATTAACAAGATTTTTGTGATACATATTTTACAAGAATGATATGAATTTTTTTCAGGTAAAAAGTACGTGGACTCACTAATGAGAAATATTTTATAAACGTTTTACAGGCTCAAAGTACCACCTCAATTTTTTT
>NNCF01131197.1:49221-61719 GCA_002313205.1 Laupala kohalensis | reverse complement strand
ATATATATTATATATATATATATATATATATATATATATATATATATATATATATATATATATATATATATATATATATATATATAAAGAAAATAAACTTTTGACCATGGCAGAGACTTAGGGTAAAATTCAACAAGTCACTGCTCAAAGAATTCATGGTAAGTCATGAATAAACGATTCTTCTTTATTATATCTATTAATCTTAAGCAGAACTTAAATATATTTTTATAGAGCATTAAAATATATTGTATCAAAAGTATAAGCATATGAAAGACTCGTAATAAACGTTTGTGTTATCTATTTTCCTTCTTTAATATATCACACCCCAACCAATATTCTTTTAAATAATTTCGGGAGGTACAGGAGCTCAAAAATCTGCCAATTACTCTGTTCAAACATTAGTTAACTGTGCTTTATATAAGATAAACATCCTATAATCAAACGACATTTCTTAAAACTTACCCGTGACTTCACAAGTCGTCGTGCCGTGTTCAGGAAGTAGCAGCGTTTATTCATGAGCACCATTTCCCATCGCGCACAACGCTCCTGCTTACTTGATGACCACGCCATCCCCGTTCTCACATTGTCTCACATGTTGGCTGTTCTTAAGCTCTTTGGAGTTGGTAATTCGATGCAGTAACATTTATTGCGACTACGGACCAGACTGCCGCGACAGTACTTGAGAAATGCCTCACGGTTGGGGAGGTTGGGTAACGACGGGGAGCAAGGTTGAAGGTGGGGGGATGGAACTAGGAAGGAGAAGAGGAATGGGCAGGTAAACAGTGCAATTGTGATAATTATACATTCAGTGTTTCCATATTCATGACCTGGAGGAAGGCAGGTGGGTAGATGGGAGTGGATGCAAGAAGAGGAGGATGGGGGAGGGAGAAGGTGGAGATAGTGGGAATGGGGATGGGGAAAGCACGCAGGGGACTGGCGGATGACCGCTGATCAATGTTCCTCGGCCACAAAACACATCTGCACGCATCCCATTTGAATCCCCTTACCGTTGCGGACACTACTGGCGCCGCGTTTAAGACTGGGGATTCCCTGTGCGATGTCTCAAGACAAGTCTGGTACTGCTTTGTAAACAATTCATTTTTCGGTTAAATGAATAGGAGAGACGCATTATATAGCACAAGATTTTTTTTCTATTAATTTTAGATTACAACTTGAATTTCGTCAAAGTGACAAAAAACTGTTCCAACATTTTTAAGTCACAAAGGCTCACAGAAAATCACAACTACCTCTAGCAACGGATAATCTGGAAAGTACACAAGTAAAACATTTTGGTCCAATAACTCAACGACTAAATTTTTCAGACTGACGGTTTTTTTAGTTATTTATCTTCAAAATTTGAATATTCACGTCATTCCCAACGCGTTTTGACATTTTTAAATATATTAGAGCTTTAAAAAAATCTTAAATCTTAAAAAATCTTTTAAAAAGTTAAGAAATCTTAAAAAAAGTACTTGTAAAAGTTAAAAAGTAGTCAATTTGGCTTGTATTGCTATAAACAATTATTTATTTTAATGAGAACCCATTCTCATCTGTCTTCCAATTTGGTTTTAAAATACTGATTTTATAAAAATTGAAAGATAATGTCAAATTTTCAAATATTGATTCTGGATCTGCTTGAAAATTCCATGGATCAAACCTTAGTATATATATAGAGAGATATTTTAGAAAATATCTCTGCAATGCAGTAGAATTAGTAACACTGAATGAACAGCTATTGACATAAGCCGATGTCTAAAATCAAGATAGGCCAAGCCCAAGTGGTCTTGTATAAAGTTGGAGTTTTACCGTATAAAAAGAATGGTTGTTTAACAAAATTTTGCACCAGAGCTGTGAGAAGTAAAATGTACTACAAAATGAACATAAAGGATTCCCCCGAATTTACATGTTCTATCCTTTTGGAATATTTTTCAAAATTACCATTCTTTTCAGAACTATCATCACATAGTAAATATAATGGCGGTTTCTGGGAATGTAGATATACGTGAATGTACAAAGAAAAAAATGATGCATCGAAAACAATAAAATAAGAATGTATTCAAGTTGTAGTTGTATTTATGTGAAATATAGATCACTCATTTTTAAGTTTTACTCTGTCAGAAGTGAGGTAAAAAATTTCTAGGATGTGAAAGATTTAACAAATTTTGTTTGGATAAATGGCACAAGATAACGAAAAGATCTCTCTCATTTCAGACTGGTTTTGTTTTCAGGTTTCAATTATTTTTATACCCAGTTTGATTTTTTAATAATTCTTTATATTTTATAAATTTCTGTTTCAATTTGTCTAGGAGATATCACCCCCTATAATATGAGGTAGGGTCAAAAAGTTCCCGATATTGGTCAATTTTTCAAAATAATATACAGCATTCTTACGTTGTTGTCTTTCAAAGTTTTGTCTTCCTTTATACTCATTTTATTAGACTGTTCATGCATCAATTCTGCATTAGTGAATCGTGTCATTGTTAGCTGTGAAAAAAGGTAAATATCCTCTAGTGCCATGACGGATAAATATGGAGGGTGTTACAGAGTGCTAACAATGTGCCTAATCAATTATTGTTTCACAATCAGGTGGAGATATATCGGGGCTTTGGTATGCAACCAAAATTAATTGTTCCGGGCCCACTGTTCTGGTCCTCAAATCATATTCTCAAAATCACAAAATACCTCCAGCAACATCTTGAATATTTGTAAAATCAGTTCCATGTGAAATCAACAAAACTTGGACTTTCATGTCTTGATATTTTTTTGCGCATAGTTATGTGAAAAAAAATTTTTTTTTTCTGTTTTACTGTTTCCAGTTATTAATATTTGAAATTCTAATTTTAATAAATTCTAATTTCCGTGCCATTTCCAATACTATTTTGTACGCTCTGATATTGACAATTTTAGGATGAGTATCACTGGATCTCGTACGTAGAATTACCACTTTCATTTTCTTCATAAAGGATAATATACTAATCTGCGGTAGCAAATCTGTTATCAACTATGTCCTTTGTTTTCGGTGTCCTTGTTTTTCCATGATTTACCTTCGATTATCCTTACTATGTCATTCCAGTTTTCAGTTGTATTTTACAAATTTCTCTGCATCAAAAACATTTAGGATGAAACAATCGAATTGATGTTACGATTTGCGAAGGCCTGAACTCCTAGGAGATAGACCAGACTGCTGACGCAAAACATCACATCCTACCAGTAGTCCACGCGACTGAACCATTCGCTCGAAATGCCAAAACTTTTCATTTTTGAAAATTCTCTTTTCATTTCTTTCAGTTATTTCCCACTCATTGTTTGATTCATGGGAATTTCAACTCACTCATGATAAATTAATTGGCATTCGTTCTAGTTGTGAAGGTAGTATCAAGCAAAACTTGAAAATTTCACCAGATTCGTCACTTTCACATTCATCATAAGACGGAAAAATAAAGAATCCAAACTCCAATCCAATAATAAGCGTAAGATTCCTTATGCAACTAAAATTGAAGATAGAGGTGAGAAAAGTATGTCAGTTTGCATAAACATTTCGTTACCATGAACTCGCACTTCGAAAGTAATTTTGTAAAGAAAGGAATCTTCCACTGGTGGACACAAATGGGCTCTCAGGCAACCAGGAAGAATGTATTATTGTCCCACAAGCTGGAGATTGTAGTTTCGAAAAACTGCAGTTCTAAAACATGTCATACAGATAGAGTCAAAGGTTTTCTTATGTTAATTTACACGATATGAAAGTGTCAAAGAAAGGTCCACAATAAGCCTATATCAAAGAATATTTCGTGTAAAGTAACAGCAAAACAGCTCAAACTGAAAACCATACGCTATTCACAAATAGAAAAAATATTTAATATATTTTGTTCCCGGGGTCCATACGGACCCCATCGGTAGTCTGTGCTATATTTTTGAAAAAAATTGCATTATTTCAAAATAAATTTAAAAAGATGGTACTGATGTAATAAGAGGAACAAAAGGAACAAAGTCATAGCATATGAATTATTTCTCTCGATAACGGTCCCTTATACATGTCGCGAAAGAAAAAGGTCCGTACGGACCCCACTAGTAGACGGGATTAAATGAGATTGTATATTCCAAGTATTATTTATTTATTTTAAAAAATAGCTTCATTGTTAGTGTATCATGTAGTCTGTATCTCGTGTATTTGAAAAATATTGTAATTCCGGAAGAGAGGGGACAAATCTCTTCCTTGGTGCCCTCAAATTCCACGTTCTGGGAAAGTCCTCTGTTTTTTTATTATTGTAGGTAATACGAGATATTTAGCTCTGATAATATTTTTGTCACTAGCGAACACGTGCGCTATCGGACATCTGGGCGACATGTCCGATAATTTTTTGAACCATCTACGTAGAATGATGGTATAGGGGTACCTAAAGCGGTGATCTAGTGGTAGCGTCTTCGCTTCCACGATCCCGCTGAGCGGTAGAGTGTGGGTTCAAACCCTTCTCGGCGGGACTACGGGAGGTTATCAGGTGGGTGTTCGGTTCGGTACCATCAGTTCCCAACAACCCAATTCCTTCTATCAAGTCCATTGGTGAGGTGGAAGAGCAGGTCTCATGGCCTCAACCTCGCGAAGAGGCGTTGAATACATAAATAAATAATAGATTCACTATGTAAATTCTTTGATTTCAGTCTGAAGTCATTAAATTGTATTTGCAATTCAGTCTCTTGTTTATATGATTTCTTTTTGGATTGGCTACCCAGAAATCGTGTACCAACAATATTTTATTTGGTCACATTATTGAACATTCTATTTTGTTTCTTTGTAGTGATAATTTTAGGGTATCCAAAAATAGAATTTAGAAAATATTGGATCAGCTAAATATTATTACAATTTGGTAAGGATTTAAATTAATTGATGTTAGCATAGGTTGATCAAAAATCAACGCTAGATATTTTCATTATTATCATCCAAGTTGTGACAAAATGAAACATAATAACTTTTCAGTTTAGTTAACACAAATAAAACATAATTAGCAAACGGTGCCCTAGGAACTCAACCAGTTTAATTCTATTTAAAATAAAAGCTTTTATAAATTATTACCAATAATATTTTCACGTGGAATTATAAAATCCGGTCACTTTTGTATTCAAGTCGAAAACTTCACATGTTATGGCATGCTATACTTTCCTGAGCTACAAATATTGGTGTATTGCTAAATAAAAAAATACCGGTACGCCGATTCTTCAAGTATTAAAAATTGGTATATAGGAATTATTAATTGAAAAGTGGATAAATTTAAACAATAGTTTTTAAATTTTATTTTAATAATTTTTAAACAATTACATATTAAAATCTTCGTATTTATTTATACATATTTATGTTTGTTTGTTTTTTACAAAAAATTCCCATAAAGGACCATGTGCATTATTTTCGTGCATTTCTTTTCGTTTGTGGATCTACTGCAGATCTGTGACTACGTAATCAAGTTTTAACACACCAATTTGGTTTCCACGAGTCTTAGGCGGGCCATATAGTTTAATAAATAAAAAAATTGAAACATGGTCAGTAAGAATATACAACCTCTTATCAGTCAATATTAAGTTCATATAACTAAAGCTACGTTCGCATTCTAAAAAACTATACACAATCATTTTCGCACAGGACACCAATTCTTCCAAATTTATAGGAATTGAACGACCACCATTGCCTAAATAATCTCGGTACGCATTCAAAGTTATATATGTGAATCCGAACAATGTAGTTGTATTACATTTCTGAAGTGTTTTGTAGTCAAGGCCATACTTAGTTCTGGTAAATTAAATTTATAATGTGTGCGTTTCAAAAAATTGCCCCGGAACGCGTTCCTTTTTTTAAAAAAGTGAGGGAACGTCGTTCCACATCCAATACACCACTGGATACTTTGCAACTCCCAAGAGTCAATCCATTTTAATTCTCGTATCAAGATGAAACATTTAAATCCCGCATCATGTATGTCTCAACATAAACGATGAGCAGAGAGCCCGTTTGAACCCCGTGGTGAGTGGTGCACATTGCGCTGAGCCAAACCACCCCAGCGAACGCTGCCCACAGACACTGCAAGGGAGTGTTTATGTGGCACGAGCACGCGATACGTGCAGAGCTCGTTTATTGTGCAGGTCGTGTCGTTCCCGTGATTGTGCTTGGGGGGGTTGGGCCGGCGGATGCGTACTTAGCAAAGGAGAGACTTCTCCAACATTTATTCATGGGAGGTTAAGGCATTAAAATTGTCAGTGCGGTTGTTTGCTCTTAGAGAAAATTTATGATTGTGATTATCTTCCACAATGTTAATTACAAATTTGTCCTTTATGGTGTATATTATCAGGCCCCTTTTCAAAAATGTACAAGAACGTACAATGTCTACTCCCAGCTTATTTGTTTATATTATTGAATTTGTTAAATTGTAATTTGAAGAATATTGGTAGATGAATAGTGAACCCTCTTTCATACGTAATTTTTTTCCCGAGTTATGTCCAAGAATAATTTTTCTGCTTGAAAACATGAAGCATAAACTTTTTTATGATCCCCAAGCTTTAAACCTTCAGAAAAGAAGAAGTACATAAAATTTAAAACAAATACCAGAATTATTTGTGGGCAAGAGCAACAGTAATTACATTATGTACAATGATGCAAAGTCAATGTTGCATCAAGACATGGAATGAGACAAAGTGGTCATAGTAATAAACTATTATTATGATGCAAGGACATCCATTAACATCTTCGGTGAGTAATGTGGGGACTCCAGTACTATTTGAAAAGTACTCCTAGTTCTCTTCAAATCGTCTCTTGTGATTTGAAAGCACGAATTTTTCAGACGAAATAATGTTTCTTACTTCGTAATTCTCTCCATATTTTAAGGTAGTTCAAATAATTGGCTTTTTATTTCAACTACGACGCAAATTAAATATGTAGATCACTCATTTGTTCATTTTCGATGTGAATTTTCTTAGTGTTAGTCTTCTGACTTGGAGCGTCTCTCTAAGAACTTATTTAATCACCCACTGCGATTGTTGTCGCATCCGACAATACTATCTCGTAATTTTAAAGTTAAGCTAACTTGTGCCATTAACTCGTAAAATAGCTTTTAAATTACCCGGCTCTGCCGGCTAATGCGAGAATAACGCTGAAATACATTTCGTTAGCGATTATTGCTTCTGCTCTGAGAGGTTGCACGTTTCAGATAAGGATTCACAATGCGCGTACAATTACAGGAATCAATAGGAAGGTGAGGGAAGCTCGTAAATGAAGTATTGTTACGGACGCGAGGAGGATGGGAAAGGGAGGAATCCCCAACCCACCGCTACCGGCGACTCTTTACGTAAAGAAATAGCAGTGGCACGCTGTTAGCTGGCGCCCATTTGCAAGTCCTAGTGTTCATATTCATGAGCAGCTCTGGTGGCCCACAACGCTCGGTTTTTCGCTCGATCTATTTCCACAGTTTCGCGTCGCGAAAAATGAAAGTCGAGTAGCAATGACCACCTCCTACGTCGTCCAAGCGCTCATTATACGAATGAGAGGACTTTCTAATTCGTGGAGAAGACGGCGTCCAGGGTTTTGTTATGAACGTGGAAATGCGTTGTTGTGTGGCCAACTTAAATTTGAATTTGAGAGAAACTCGTGGAAGAGTAGAGAGAAAACATTGAATTGTAAATTGATATGAAAATATGTTGTCGAAAGATTGCAATTTTCTCGTTTTTATTGGTTTGGAAAGCATTCTAGGAAGTAATTCAAATACTCATAATAAATGGAAATGTTCATGAATTTTTTTTTTAATATTTGAAATAAAGGTAAATATCGGCATAAAAAAATTCGCGCTATTTAAATTGATTTTTATGTTACCCTTACAACGAAAGAAAATAACTTTAAATGAAACATATTTTAATTAACTATGTTCTAACTGTGCATTATGCTCTCTGAATCCGAGCGAATAATATAGTTTAAGAAGGAAAAATATTTGGTGTTTCAATTCATACAAACTGGTCGAGAACTTTTTGGTACAATTAACTAGAGACTTATAGTACAATTATTGTTAAAATTAACATTGCAGCAAATATATTCAAATGAACAATTATGTATTTTAAATATATTAATACATTTCTTTTATAAAAATTTGGATTCTTATGAGTGTTCAGATCAACGAAAAATGAAAAAACATTTCAAAACATGCCTGAACATTAACGTACTGCATAAAATGTCATTAACATCAAGACTTTAATATTGTATTTCTTATTAGTACATGTAAAATTACACACGAACATCAATTAGACTCATGGCAAAACGTACGTGCACAGTAAGTTCATGAAACTGTAGAATGGCTTCGCCACACTTGAATTCAATTATGCGTATCAAAACCGATGTCCTCTCTCTCTACAGAAGAGCAGTGCATTGCTTCAGAAATTAAAGCAAAAAACGTCAAATCCAGGTGTACCCGAAGAATATAGGCGGTCTACAAAGAGTGCGACGCAAGGTTACTTAATTGTTAGCAACTAATCTAGTGACAAAATGACTCCGTAACAGTGACAGTCAATTGATTTCGGGAAGATTTCGCGTATTTCATATTAATTCGTTAGTTGTTTTATACATAACATGTTATTTACATAAAAACACACTTTGGACTAAGAGCTTTCATGTGACATTCAACTCACCTAGAGACATTGTGTACTATGTTCTATAATAGTCATTTCCTAATACACATTTGAAGAATTAGATATAAGGGAGAAGATATCACAATATCAACTATTCATGAGAAATGAAATCGAACTAAACCAACTCATCATAATTTATTCAATAATACTAATTATTTAATGCGTATAAAAGAGATGAATATGAACAAATAAATATTTTTATTCATTCTGTAATATATAAATAAGTCTTATTCTTTATTGAAGGTCTTTTTAGTGAACACCAAAACTTATTTTCAATAAATAGTATTAGCGGTTTTTCTTGAGATAATCAACAGTTACATAACATTTATCGAAATATATGTATATACCTCTCTTCAAAAGTAAATTACTTGACAACTCAATTCTACAATTACGTATACTTGAATTTGAAATTACTGCAATTTTATTTACCGTGATATGAATTATAAAATAATTTTAAATTTTCCTACTTTAACACTCTCATCAATATTTGAATAGCTTCACCTGTCTCACAAGCGTTATATCCATTAATTAATTAATTGAAGAAAGAATAATTTTCCTAGGTTACGTTTGAAAAGCATTTTAAAAATGTTGATGAGATAATAGGTTCGAGTACGCAGAGCAATGTTTCACTCTTACTATTATTTTTGTTTGACTCGAAAAAAATTAAATCGTATGTATGAAATGTGTTTTGCACAAAACATAGAGCAATCATCTACTGGTATAACTTGTTTTGAATGAAATATAAAAAACAATGAATAAAACTTATATTTCCCTCTATATTTTCATGTACAATAGTTTATAAAATTAGATTAAATAAATGGACGATTTCTATGAAGGCTTGTTTAATTTAACCCCTGTTGCAACATCGAGGAATTAAAAATGAACCATGAAGAGTTTTTATTTTGCAAAACTGAAACGATAGGGAAATCGACTAAGCAGGATCAGCTAATTATGATCTTGAATAATTTACTAAGGAAGTTTTTAATTTAAATGCTTTCGAGATATACTGAAAAAGTAAACTGCAGGATTATGATATTTGAAATGAAACATCTCATTGGAACTTCGTATCCTAACAAAAACCATGTGAATGATACTAAAGGTTTTGATAATAACAAAATATTGTATATGAATGAATAGTAAATGAATTTTGGAACCATGTACTGTATAACATCAGACTCGTTCAGTGACAAATGAGGAATGTCTACGTGAAGGATTATTATGTGAAGTATACTGTTACTGGTCATATGTGAAAACGAATGAACATGAATTGATGGCAAAGCAAGTCAGGTAGTAATGAAAGTTTTTGATGCGAGTTTCTTGGCGTCCTATGTCTTAAAGAATCGATCGAGTGCAACTGACACATTAAATGACCTGCAATTGGAAGTTGGAGGAAAAACTTTGCTTTGAGTCGTAACATGCAGAGGAATATGGATTAAGGCGTTTGATATTAATTTGAAATCAATACGAACCATGAGTTCTGTATATATTCTACCAGAAACGCAGCAAATAAATGTGGTGCCATTTTCTATTGCAACTTGTGATTCTGATAGAAAATTATTAAAAAAGGAACACGAACTTTGAAGATTAGTATGGAGACGTTACTCCCCATCTATCCATCTTTAGTAAGTACAAAACAAAAACGATGTTTTAATGCAATTTCTTTCGTCTCAGACCAAAGGTCATCTTCGACAATAGAAGGGAGTACGAGCTTACCAGACATATAACCATTCATGAAACTTTCAATCATGTTATCTATATTGTCTATATTAAAAAGAATCAGGAATTAATGAATTATGGTGTATTAAAAACTTCAAATCGTTAATTAAACCGTTTAAATTGAAACATGGTCCCTAATTTGACTTAAATTCTCTAGTTTGGTGACTGTTTTCGTTGAACAAGTTTCTTAATCGTCCGGAAAAAGCAAGACAAATTTATTTTCTACACTAAATTTGTTAGACGGCGGCAGTTTTTTTTTATATCGATTGAATTAAAAATTACATTGAAATTTATTTAATAACCGTTCCACCAGAGGCTTTATCCATTAGAGCCCGCACAGCTTCAAGCTATAGTAAAATTCTACAATTTGCCATTACTATAAACCTACTCAAATATCAATGTTTTAAAATTTGACATGTAAATTTCACAATATATTACTAGCATATCAACATTTGATATGTGTAGTTGCGCAACATAAAGGAACCTAAAGAGGAGGCTAGAGTCTTGACCTTGAAGCGTTGTGTCCTTAACCATGTTAATATGGGATTTTAAACAATTAGTGATCATGAAATAAATCAGTTATATATCTTACAATGATTGGCTTTAATATATTTGCACATCGAATAAAATATTAAAAGTTGATAGATGATTCAATGTTTCATTTAAAAAGTTCAGGACATTTAGAAACACGCCAGGTCGCTCTTACTACCTTTAAGTCTCACAATGAGGGTAACTCAAGTCTGGAGACGTTGCGACTCGAACATCACAGCTGTGTCGCGGTCATGACGTCATTACAGGAAACCCGAATCGTTGCAGACTCTAGAGTGAACCGCAGGTGTTCCTATCGCCCGGTCGAGTGCTTTCCAATGTCAAGCTACGTGTGAGTGTCCGCACACACGGCACTTTTATAGGCTCTATACCCTCCACCATGGCCTTCTCGAAGCAAACACCAAGTATTTCGTTAACGACGAGGACGCTCCTCGTGGTACTACAATGCACTGCTTCACTACGCAAAAGTAAACATGTTTTGAAGCATGGTGTATTGTCCCTACTCTACGTTGAGACAAACAGAGATCTTTCCGACGGAATTTATTCTACGTTCATAAGAATTTTTACCACAAACTGAAAATATTTTTTTAAATAGTGAACAATATTAGAAAGTTTTCCAAATTTGTTTGTAATCGTCTTGATATATAAAAATTCAGTCTGCATATGTTTGTGCTCGCAAAACTCGAAAAGTAGTCGGTCGATTGAACTGACTAATCACGAAATATCAGAATTTAAAATTAGACAGATTTTTGTTGTTGTAGACATATATGACAAAATGGATTGTGAAGGTAAGATATCCCTTGCACCCGTAGGGAGCGGGTGACAGAGGGATAACAAGTAAAATAATGGAAAAATCCCATATTAGGTTCGACATTTCGTTGCCGTTGAGATGGATTAGAGCGTCTCCAGTGCTTTGTAAGTTCACAATAAGTCCACATTGCAGATAATATACCCCTAGCATCCCTGTGGTAGGTGTGGACACGAAGGACAGGTATACATAATAAAAACGACAGATATTAGTGTTGAATAAATAATTTTTGGGACCGCTGGAGTGAAGTGCCACCCTCATTGCCAGATAAGTAAACGAACATCCCATATAAAGATAAACTCCCTTCCTGTTGGGGCGAGAGGGAGTGAAATTTAAAAATAATCGAAAGTGACCGACATTAGAGTTGAGACCGTAGTTTTCGGGGCCGCTGAAATTAATAGTGACATTCTCGAACATGTCCAAGTTCACAATTAGCCCGTATAAACTTCAGCACCCCTATGGAAGGAGATATCATGAAAAAAACTATCGAACATGATATATCAGTGACAAGTTCATAATTTTCGGCGTCACTGAGGCAACAGTGAAATTCCGATATTGTGGTGGGGGGTGGGGTAAAAATGGGTTAATGGATAAAAAAAATTGAAAACAAATTTTGAAATATAAAAATATGAAAATTACATTGGATGCATATTATTAGGGTTGATGAGACTTTTGAACTACCAATGCCGTTAAGTTGAGATCAAATAGTATCCTTAGAGTTGGGTGGGAGGGGAAGACGAAAAATAACGTAAAAAAGACCGATATTAGGGTCGAGT
>NNCF01131197.1:21273-49073 GCA_002313205.1 Laupala kohalensis | reverse complement strand
TATATCAGTGAAAATGAGGGATTGATACACATTAATACTATCAAACCTCCACCATTAATGGAAAACATTTTCCCTGAATATCAATGTGAGAAAGAATAAAGTTACAGACATATTACTAAATTCACGCGAGCAAAGACCACTGAGCTAGTAATGAAATTATATTGAAGGTACAACTACATTCTAAATATTTTTATTAAGTTTCTAAATTTTGATTTTTTTTTCTTTTTGTCCTTGTCTCTTATTACTCCGAGTTTTTCTAATATATATTTCTATGCAGAGAAATTTCTCTTACCGGAGGTTTATCAATTGCGAAGATTTCTCTATAGCAGTTCCTTCCAGTAATCCCGCACATCTCTCGCATGTAACTGCAATATTCAACCTGCAAAGCGTTGCTTATTCGACCCCGGAAAATATAAGTTTCCTACATCTAAGTTCTTCCTAAAGTATAATTTAAATTACCTTTTCTAGGTCTACTTCATTTCTAGAACAAGAATACATTTTTACGTCTATCGAATATATAGTACAAGTTGCGTATATCGAATAATATAGTACAAGTTGTTTGACCCCATTTTTAATGCAGTCATTTTTTGGGGAAACCATGAGTGGTATCTCAGAAAAATTTATTTTTCAGAACTTTGAACCTTACGTGAGCTTAACTCGTGGTGGCTTACACGTTATGCATTCAAGCATTCCGTCTCCCATAGATATAATACAATCATTGAAAGATACCATTGAAAGTTTTGGACATGTGCGGTATAACAAATAATGTTTCATTTATATTTAGAAGAAAATTTAAAATTAAATTACAAATTTTATAATTTCAGCTCATATAGTTTTTGGAAGATTACCGATAAAAATATATTATTTTCCGTTTTCCTGATAAACTTCTCCTAGGACTGATATCCAATGATTTTTTTTTTGTATGGATAGGTGCAGAATTGTTGTTTGATAACTACTTGGAAGTGTTTAAGGTTCCCATTTAATTCGAAGAAATTAAAACAAAACCCGATGAAAAAAACTATATGTTGTCAACTTAACCTTTTGACAACTTGGTATTTTTCATGACAATTTCATTGAACGACAGAGGAAAATTCATGTGGTCAAACTTCCTCCTCGAGGCAGATAAAATGAAGAAGCTTAAAATTAAATTGTGTGTTATTACTTGTGTAAAACCAGTAATCGATTTAACGAACTTCAAAACATAAGAAATGGAAAATAAGTAGTACATTGTATTAATATATAAAACTGTCCCTTTTCTTTGAAGGTCATCATGTCCCGAAAGTAAAAACAGAACGTTCAAGGAATAGATGTATGTCCGTTTCACGTTTAAGGGGAAGACTGTAACTCTTGTTTGAAATTTTAAAAATATATGAGAAAAAATTTTTGGTATAAATCAATAATAAATAATAGTTATAGTGCATTAGGGTTTTCATTTTTTAAACAATTAATTAATATAATTTAAACCTTTTTTTATTATTTGCGTTATTTAAAATATACATTTCAAATCCAACTTCAGTATTATCATAGCTTCCTTCATCATGTTTTATTTCCTTAAAATGAGAAAAAAAAGGTAAGTTAGAATAATTAACGTTAATGAAAATGTTCACTCAACGTTGTATAAGCTTATACCCACTCGTAGAGTGTCCCTGGAGGCTTGTCAGATTCGTTTCCATGCCACTTTCTAAACTCAATATCATTTTCCCTCGTAAAGACGGATCCTCGTCCTTCTATAGATTTCTCGCTTTTCTCTTCCTTCCACCCGCCCACGCCAACGCCATATCTCTACTCCTCTCCACACTGACGTCATCGTCGGAGTTTGATGGTTTCTTATTTGCGAGACTCATTTTATAAGCGAGTCTGAAACTTTATACTTTGCTTCCTCAAGTGGGTTTGTGTATGTTTTGGGCGAAAGTTTGTGTTGAAACTTTGATGGTAAGTATAGGTTATAATTTCATCATTTCATGCTGCAAAGGCAACCATGTTATGGAGCAAGTGAAGAAGCTAGTGAAAGCTTCTCGAGATATTTTCCACGCGATTTGATCAACTTGTCCCAACAACTTTACAGAAATTACGAAATTGACTGAATGCTAGCTTTCATCGGTAGGAATGTCGAGGTACTGCCTAACAGTTTAAGCAGACACGAAATATCTTTGAAACCAAGTAATGGAAGTTGCGATACTTGACTTTTAATCCTGTAAAAACTTAAAAACAAAAAAGAAACGTAATAAAATTTTAAAAGTGTACGTACAAGATTTATTTTGTATTTTTATCTACATTAGATGTTGCCAAATGATTTATATGTAGTGTAACCTCAAGTGAAATGGATGTTTTTTAAATTACGTTGTTAATCAATTTTTCCTTGGACCCTCGCTCCAATTGTGAAGCGCGAAAACATCATGTGCAGTGCATACTACAGTCTAGTATTCAATCTTGTCGAATTTGTTAGTTTTGAGAAAAATATTATGTTACATAAACGATGAAGTAGCTTATCTAGCGTTTACTTTTTAAATCTTAAGAGAAAAAATTTGATGTCAAGTTTAAATTCGTGATGATGAAACGAGTCAAATATTTATAATGCAATAATATATTCGCATCCTTGTGAAGCACGAGGAATACATGTTCAGGATCACAATAACAATTACAAAAGTATGCAATTTCCTGAATATTCTCACCCCTTTTTTTCTTTCCTTTATTCCCTCCATTCTTCCTTCACTCCTTCCTTCCTTCTCACTCCACTCAAATCCCGAATATCTTGAAAGGCAGTTGCGCGAGGGCATAATCACACTCTTGTAACACTTCAATTTTCAAAATTTCTCTTTCCTTTCCTTGCTTGGCTATTTTTGTATCAGCCCATAACTATGCTCACCAGAATGTATTCATTATTTCGTGGAATTATGGTAGAAAATATCTACTCGCTATTACTGGGAACATGTTCTATTTTGATTAATAAATACTTAGATAATAATTGTTTATTAATGATAAACGATCTTTTAGTTTACAGTGTAAGAGCTCTGAAATTCCTAAAACTGGTTGAAGGAAAACATTTATAAGTCAGGCTAGATTTAATTATTCAGGCATTCCATCATTAATCAACAAATAATTTATGAATATAAACAATTTCCTAGGACATACTAATTTATGAATGTGATTTCTTTACACTTTCGTAGAAGTAAATGATTTCACAATAGTTATACTATAAATAGTAGTGGCCCTATCCTGATCCGGGTTTTTCTCCGATTTTCCTACGGGTAGAGGCGTATTTTTTATACAAGCTCTGTAGGCTCTTGCCTGGGCTCTTCCTTAGGGTCGGCGTAAATTGAAAGAATATATCTCTAATTAAATGTTATTAATACAAGTATAAAATTATTATCATCATTAATTTACGAATAATATACAGTTTAATAACAATTCGTACTTGTGAAATAACCAATTTGATTTTTATTCAATACAAATCTGTTGGCATTCTGTAAATATTATAACACAAACCAAAATATTTCTATTCTTATCTTAGGAGTCCGCTGAAACGTTAAATCCACCAATGTCTTGCGGTCCTTGATCGGTATTGATGATATGGTCCCTTGCTTGCTTCCGGAGAGTACATAGTCCAACTAAGCAGTTTGTAACTGCTCTTCTTGACAATAAATTTTTTTATAATAATAAATTTATTGTCAAAAAAGCATAGCATAGACATTTATTTAAATAATAACGATAATGTTAGAATGAAAGTTCTAAACGAATTCTAAACGCGATAAAGGAAGCACTTCATCTCGCCCGACTAGTAACATCTTTTATAAAGTACTAGCAGAACCACCCAACGTTACCTGGGATTTCAAAAGAAACTTCAAACAACCATTACTCGACACTTCCAAATTTTAAGACAATTCACGAATAAAACAAAAATACAAAATTTATTTCCATTGTTAAACAATCATACAAAACCTTACGTCAACATTCAAAGAAAAATTTGTACTGTGAATTAATATATTTAATCCTTCCAAGGAAAAACCTGGCAACAGGTTTGAATTTTTTAATCTAATTTTTCCCAATGTTTCCCGGGATTGTTATGTAATATTCTAAATGTATATGTTAGTTTCCGTATTTCTCTACTTTCTTGATATTCACATTTCATTTTTGTTAATTTCAAAAACGAAATATTACGAAGAGAACCTACAAAAATATACTACTGGAAAATGAAAAAAGAACACCATTAATTCGTGGACCCACCTAAAGGACATTTTATTGACACATTCTCGAGGACGTATTCAACAAACTATCCACACCGACAGAGCCATACCTATATGAGTATAGTCGACAGAGTGTGCGAAATGTTAGAGCTAGTACCCTGTATACCCTCCTTTTGCAGCAATGTAGGAGATAATTATCCAATGGAGACGATCGTAGAGGTGACGAATGTAGTCTTGCGGAATGGTTGCAATGTAATTTGTACCTGATGCCTCTTTTGGGACAGTTTTCCTGCCGCTCTTGCGTTTCATCCAGTCCCGAACATGCTCAATGGAGGACAGATCTGGGAATCGTGCTGGCCAGGATAGTTGACGTACACCTTGGGGAGCAAGTTAGGTGGCACGGGCTGCATTTGGACGTGTATTGTCCTGCTGGAAAAGGACATCGCCTTGTTGGTGCACGAACGGTAGAACGACTGGTTGAATGATGCTTTGGATGTGCCGTACACTGTTCAATGTTCCCTCTACGATCACCAAAGGAGGAGCCATTGTAAGATGTGGCTCCCCTCACCATGATGCCGGGTGTTGGCACTGTGTGTCTCTGTCTTATACACTCCAGACGTTGGCGCTCACCTGCACGACGCCACACACGCATAAGACCGTCACTGACACCAAGGCAGAAGAGACTCTCATCACCGAAGACAACAAGTCATTCGTTCTTCCATAAACGCGTATCGCGACACTTTTGAAGGGTAGCTGCCCGATGTTGGAGCGTGAGCGGAAGACGCCCTAACGACACGCATATCGTAGCCCTGCTTCACGGAGACGGTTGCGAATGATTCTCGCTGACACCCCCGGAGCAACAATACCCCTAATTTGCGGTGAAGTTGCGGTGTGGTCCGATACAGAACTTCATAAGATGCGACGGACTTGGCGTGCATCTGTGTGTCGTAACTGTCCGGACCCAGGCTGACGGGCACGTGCACTTTCTGAGAACTCACGAGAACTCTCGCCCCACGTTTTGCGCAATTCTGCAGTATGACCATGCAGCCTCCTGTAGACCCACTATACACACTCGCTCAAACTACGTCAATTGCACAAACGGTGCACGTTTATGCTACCGCGGCATGCTAATAATTTTTCAGACACAGACGGAGTTCCTTTTGGCAAGGCAAACTGGCTGCAACTGACTCTGAAGGTTGCAGCGAAATTTGCAACATTCCACGGCTAATAACGCGATTCCTGGTTTAACCGCTGCACTGCTCTTTCGGTCATCGCATTAACTGCCCTCTCGTAGGGTTCTGTGCAATTTTGGTATTTCTAAGTTATTTTCTTCATGGTGTTCTTTTTTCATTTTCCAGGAGCGTACTTAGGGTTTTCAGTATTGTATGCTTATATGTACGTAATTATTAATTATTTTAAAATCAGACAGAAGGAAAATACGTTTTACATAGAAAACGTAATAAACAAAGAGTATATTTATGATCTTTTGTTTTCGTTTCATCTCTAGGTTATGTACTTCAAAATAATATTCTCCCAAGTTCTTATATAATCTTGCTTCTACAATTCGGTCACTTAAATTACACCTTCAGTGGATTGTCCAACTCACTTAACGCAATTGAACTTAGGCGGGCACATTAGTAAGTCTCGTAGTCAACAATTATACGAGTGAAGATTCATATCTACTGATTAGCAGTCAATTTGAATTGTTTTCTGCTATTGTAATTCATCAATACTATCATTGTATTTTTATTGCAATAATTCTTATGAGAAGACCTTTGAAATTTCAGATAATTTCGTCGGTTTTTTTTCTATTTCCTACCACAGACATTTCAAATAATTCAGTTTTATTTGTATAGATGCGAACTTGACTGTATACAGGATCTTAAAACACAGAATGTGACTATTTCTTTACCCATTGGAAACTATTTTGAAGTTTAGAACAATAACCCAAAGATTATCCCACTTTCATTCTACCTATAATTTCCAATCGATTGTTTCACACATCCACTTAAATCTCTGAAACTTTGTGCGTAGTCCTTTATCGTCTCCGAGGCCATAGTGTGCACACTTTCCGCCGGTCCGCGCTGCTGTCTCTACGAAGAGTTCGGAGACGTACACTGGCACTGGGCAGCTCTGGCGTCCTACATGCATTATCTCGCACTCATAAACATGAAGAGTAACTGCGCATTAAGACGTTATCTTTTGAGGGCCGAAACATTTTGAGACTGGGTGTGCGCCTTGTGCGGCTCTCCTCCACACAGCCTCTGTTACATAGCTACCCCCTTCCCTTCCGCCGTAGTATCATGGTGAAACAAAGACGTGGGAAAATGTATCAATGACTTCATCTTAACATATTTTACTACACACTGAGAACGGATAAGATTTCCAAAATAATATATTTCAGTTCAAAAATTGAATATAGAATTCGTATCATACAAATATTCAGAAACAAATGAATATTGTTCGTTTCTCAACATATATCATGATGTTCGACTTTTTCATCTATTGAATATTTATATAAGACTCGGCGTTATTTTTGTTCGTAAAAACGAGAGAAAAGTGTTAACCTGTTTATTAATATATTGCTTGGCATAATAATCTATATTATTTCTGAATATTAGGAAAAGAATTAGATGTGATAATGATCGATGGTTCTTAGATTCATTTAAATTTCTTCCACCACGATTATCTGCACATCTCTACGATGCCACCACTTAAACTTCTTCTCTAAGAGTAACCACGTCCTTAAGAATTCCATGATAAAAGAGTTGACTGAAGAAGGACGTAGTAAGTGGACCAACGAAAAGTATAACCGAGAACGCAAGCATGGTTTAGTGTTGAGTTTCTATCGATACGTATATACATACGACAGGAACTCAATAAGCAGCTGCCGTATTTTTTAAATATCTAAAAACACATACGACAGGAACTTAATAAGCAGCTGCCGTATTTTTTAAATATCTAAAAGCACATTGCGAATACCATATAAATATAAAATTTATTTATAGTATATTAATATGAAATGTTCTGAAATTATTCAAGTAACGACCTTTAACGTACTCTTGTTTTGTTTTATTTTCGTTTAAAACACTTCGACATTATTCTATGTCATCTTAATATGTTTGTGTAAACAAGAATATTAACTCCAATATTACTTACAATAGAAAAAAAAACACCCTGAAAATATCCTACGTCAAAAGTCGTACTATGAATATTTTAATGGTAGGCGTTAATAACGTAATACAATTTTCTGATATAAATTTGTTTAATATATTTTTATGATTTCTTTTCGACTTTCTGAATAATACATCCCTCTCCCCAAAACAAGAGAAAAACAGAAAAGTTCTGTTAGTACTTATCAATTGCTTATTAATGTTTCGTACGATTAATACTCAATCATAGAATTTGTATTAACAATATAAATTTATGATTTGCATTACGAGAGAAATAGAAGACTTTTAGGAATATATAAATAGAGTAAAATTTATTTACAAAGTAATGAATAATATTAATAATTTTATTTTGTCTTCAGATAATTACGAAATAGAGGCATATCTCACTAATTTTAAAACCTGTTAATTCAATTTGTGGCTACATACAAGGAAATAAAGACGGTTTTTTTTGACTTTATTTTGCATTCTGATCACCCAGTTACGTCATCACAGTATTATACACGTCACTCAGCATTAGCAATATGGCCTTACGATTTATCTCGTCACGTCCTTCAATGATTATGTCCTAAATAACCTAAAGTGACACGTGGGTGGGTAGAATCACACCATCATAAACAGTTCTGGATTCGATTAACTATATTTTGTAAAATACTAATAAAAATATTCACCACAAAAGTGGAATAACATAACATTAGCCTTGTTTATATTAGCTTAAAAATTCATTATTCCAACATTTTTATTAAGTAATTCTGACCAGTCCCATTTGTGGATTCTTGCAAGAAATATGGCAAGAGACCCGGGTTCGAGTCCCGGCTGGACGCCATTTTCACTTGACCGCAAGTTATCAAATATGGTATAAGTCAACGAGTTTATTAATTCTGAAATTATTTTTTAAATGTTGATGTTTGGAATTATCATTCAATATAATTATCGTACCAAAATTCATTTTAATGAATGCAAATAGAATTATTGAAAAATATCAGAAAATATTTATTGATTCCTAATAACTTTGTACTCCTAAAAAAGTATTTTATTGCTTCTTCGAACTATGGAAGAAATATGTTTTTGTGGTATGCATAGTTTTTTTCTATGCCCTAATGTTGACTTAACTTCATCGTAACTTCCATGTACCTTATTGACTATTTACGAGAATTTATTTAATGATCAGTAAACATTTAACACGACATTTTAGATAATATCTTAAAGCAATATAATATTACTTTTTGTAATAAACAATTTTGTCCGGTCGGCGTGGATTAAATACATTTTTATATATTTATGAAAATTATTCTTAAAATTAATAATGAACATTGGAGTTGATATTAATACTGTTGAACAAGTAACCATTTTCGTATAGCAGGAAAATATGTGAGACTCAAGAAATCACGAATTCCCCGCATTTCTTCATATGTGTGTCTTGGATGTTTTCCGTTATTTTCATATTTCATGTAGAAGAGTCTTAAATTTTACTTTCATTTACGTAAACATTTATTTTCGAATGCTTGGCTCATGGGTTGCATGCGAAACACTATCTCTAAACCTCACAGAAACATTACAAACGTTTGTATTAATAATGTTGGGAGGTCGTGTTGTTTGAAACTTGTGTTCTACGCTGTTTCATGCTTGCTCCGAGGCTATCAGGCGACAGTTGCTATCCTCAGGGATCCAGAGGTCCACAGTGGCGGCAATCCCATGATGACCTCACCCGTGTTGACGTTGTTCAGGGTTTCAAGGGATCAAGGTAACATGGGTGTATTCTCGGTACCCTGTTCAGTATTCGCACGGTCTGCGTCATCCTTACAGAGAAGAATTCGAGGTCTTCTACAGTAAACACCGGTCGATCTATAGGGAATACATTCAACCAAAACAGAATGGAGTTGTTTGCTTGGTTTAACGGTACTAATATTCACCAGGTGTGAAGGCAGAGGTTGGTAGTTAGATACTCAGAAGAAAAAAATTGTCAAAATGAGGTAAAACTCTCTGAATTATGATTTATGAGTGAAGATGATTAAGAAGCCAGTACGTATCTTAGAACATAAAATATGCTAAAGGAGCTATAGCCCCCCACATTAAACGTGAACTCTTAACAGTTAAAATTGAAGTGAACACATGACATTCCTTGAAAAGTGTTACCAGATTAATAATTGTTACTAGTTATAATTGTTATTGTTTTAATAATACCAGATTTATAAAATTAATAATATTAGATTAATGAAATTAATAATACCATGTCAATAACTTTAATAAATAATTGTTGTTGTTATTAATATTGTCAGATTGTAAATTGTTAATTATTTATTTGATGCATTTTATTTAAAGGTAATATTTATAAAAATGTTGTTGTAAAACCATAATTTTAAACAAAAATTATTGCCGTTTCCCCCCCCCTTGATTACGGTCTAGATCCACCACTGATTGCAGGATAGGGGGTGCAAGGATGGGAGATGGTATAAAATATGTCTTGGAATGAACATGCAGTAATAAAATACGAATTTAGAACAGAAGGTACACAGGAAAAAATGCAAGAATTTAGAAACTTCCTAAGCTGTAGAGTGAATTAAAGAGAAACCCTGAAAAAAACTGAAGTGAATGAATTTTTACTGTCTGCTGAATACCTTATTGAAAAATTGTTCCTTGAACGATCATACATGCATAATATGTTAATTCAGTTGTCACTGTAAACACAACCAGTTAGAATCATGAGCATCTGAAGTAAATTTTTTACAAAATTTGTGTGGAACATTTATAAAGAATGAGTATTTATGAAGAGTAGTAAAGTGAATGAGTGTAGTAAAGGTGATGGATATGTTTACTCTCCATACAATAATAAAAAAGATACTAAATCAGTGAAAACATTTTAGACACTTTTCAAACAAAATGGGAATGATTTCATCAAGTTCTTTTTACTGACATGACAAAAACTACACGGCTATATTGCTTCTGAAAATGCATTATTATGTAATTAATATAATTATCATTAAATATTACGAAGAATGGAATTATAAGGAGATGCCTTCATTTCCGTTAATTTTGAACAGATAACCAATGTAAACTATAAGCTCTACCATGGATAAAACACTTAAGAAGTTTTTTATGAACATTTTTTCCTTCATGTATGACAGAAAACATTTTTCAATTGGTGCGTTAAATATAAAAGGTACATAGTTATAAAAACAAACCACCGTTGTACAAGCTGACACCTCGACGCAAAAAACGATTGATGTCCAGAAAATAGAATTTTTCAATCAAAGCCGGGACATACTATAATTCAAATCCATATTGTTAAAGAGAACACTCGCATAGTTGATTCGAAACTGCAATAAATCACAGCCATTTGGTAAATCTGATGTGTAAAAGAAGAGAAAAATGGTTTTGTGCAGAGGTAAAAAAAATCAATGAGAGCTTTCAAAATGTATTTGAAACACTCGGTTTATTTTCATTAAAATCTTCTTAAGCTTTTTGTTTTACCAGAATTCTGGCAATTCGGTGAAAATATGAACCACTTGTGTATGTTATCTGAATGTATTTTATTTTTCAATAAAGTCAATTAATGTACCGGCNTGAACCACTTGTGTATGTTATCTGAATGTATTTTATTTTTCAATAAAGTCAATTAATGTACCGGCACAATTTGAAGAGGGTGTATTAAGCAAACGGAATTATTTTCAAGTTACTGCTTGCGCAGGAATTATAAGTAGACTTAAGGTGCAGTGGCAGAAACGTACGAATGGCTCACTGCATTTTTGTGACAGACGTGCAAATGTCATCAATTTTCAAACAACGTGTTTTTAGCACCATAATATACAACATTAAAAGAAAGGTATAATATACGTTTATGTTATTCTGTCTTGGTAATTCTTTTGTAAAAAACATTAGTGGATCAATTCCAATTATACACATTAATGCGCAAATGTCCCTGAAAATTTTAGTTCCTTTTCTGTGTAACCGGGCGGAGTAATTCACACAAATGAAGTATCGTACTTGAGAGCATTGAAAGGTGTGTTAACGAATTCTTGTTGTTTCATCTTTCACCTTTCTCTTTCCAAGATAATACCATTAAATAGTTATCAGAAAAGGAACAATTTACTCATTTATTTGAAACCGATTTGTCTTTACTATTTGCTTCCCGAAAATTGGCAATACTGTCATATTTGACCATGCTGGTATAAAAAACATTCTTAGAGAATCGTACGTAAGTTAGGTAATGCTCCGTTGTGTATTATCATATACTATTCAGAACTTTTTTGTGTGGGGCTTTACGATTCGTCGACATCTTGGTCATTAGAGGTCCTTAAAACTTGTACAGGTAGGGAAAATGCAGTTACGCACTAGGGAGAGCCAATATGACTCTCCACGCGTGTTGGACTCACCGAACAACTCAACCACACCCACCAAAAACCCTCCTGAATTACAACTCAACACTCAAATATCAACATATCTCAAAACTACACAAATCATTATAAAAAAAAGAAGAAAGAGGAAAATGAAAGACACCCTAGCACTAATAGCGTCGGGATCGAAAAGAACAAGAGGTGACCAAGGAGGGTCAGGAAAGAGAAAGGAAGGAGTCTAGTACAAGTGGAAGTAATGCCAGACTCACCTCGAGGCCCCGTGTTTGCCAAACACGTAAGACCCCTGGGGGGTATTCATAACTGCTCTGATGTCCTGTTTACATAGTCAATGCTAAATATGAAACCGAGTAAACTTGTCAACAACTAGCAGGCGGGGAAAAATAGTATCTACCATATTTTTCAGGCAAATAAGTCTTGCTAAATAAAAGTAAGTGTTCATACGAAAGTTACATTCAATCTTCTGTGTGATTTAAGATCACGGGTTAAGCTATAATGTACACATGTTATTTGCCACATTTATAATGTACACTGATCTCATATTTTAGAATTTCTTTAAAATGTTTTCATTGTTGCAAATAAACCTCTACTAAAGTCATTATTTTTTTGAATAAAATAAACTTTCATTACATCAATACTACTTCTAGAACACGGAAAAATATTTTGTACGTTCGAGGACCCATATGTTTTAGCCATTTTTTTTACAAACATTCCAAAGATATTTTCTTTAAAGATGGCACTTGGGGGTAGATCTCAAATGTAATATGCAAATTCTCGTCCACACTCATCTCTTGAATTCTTAAGTAATTCGTTTTTTTTTTCATTTTTGGTATATTATGAAGGATATGCTCAGAATCAGACTGAACACATCCACTTTTTAATACATTTCTAAGGGAATATAAAATTATAACTTTACTAGCAGATTACCTGGCGTTGACTGGGAAATTTTCTAAACC
Source organism: Laupala kohalensis (assembly GCA_002313205.1). Lineage (NCBI taxonomy): Eukaryota > Metazoa > Arthropoda > Insecta > Orthoptera > Trigonidiidae > Laupala > Laupala kohalensis. The sequence continues at coordinate 36,411 of NNCF01131197.1, read as the reverse complement.
AGTCTTCTACTCTGAAGAAAATAAAATATTTATGCACTGTAAAATAAAAATTAGTTTACTTTTTTTAAATTTACAAACTACTAATTTTACAAATTCATAATAGTACATGATTAATATAAAATTTGATGGTATACACCATTTTGAGTTTCACCTCCAGCGACAGGAATTAATAAATCCTGGGATGAAATCATTCTTGAGCAACGTTAAGTTTCCCGTGAGAGAAACAAATCAATCAAAATTCACCAGTTACCCCAGCAAGCCACTTTGCCCACAGCAGATTTAGAGGAATATAACCCCCATATGTGCTGAACTTTTATTTATATGACATCATGTCACTGTTCATCAGGGGCGACCCGTGGCGTAGTGCCTAACGCGCTCGTCTTCTACCTTTGGGTTCAAACCCGGTCCTATCCACATAGAATCCGAGGTGGTGGACTGAACGGCAGGTTTTCTCGGGGTTCTCATTTCACCACAACATTCACTCATAATCATTCATCCACATGTCATTCATAATCACCGCAAATAAACCTGGGGGAGGTGCGGCAGGAAGGGCATCCGGCACCCTAGTATTCCTCAGCCAGAACCAATTGAAGCATCATATATCCATACCCACTCGCCGACCCCATATGAAGTGGGAAAAGATTGGGTTAAACAATCACTGTTCATCAGAAAGGTCCCGAAATCTATTGATTAAACGCGTCTTTTTCGATTAAACATTTTTCATAACCCTTCCTTCCCACTCCATTCATGGGAGTTCTAGGGCTACTTACCTCCTCTCCTCCCAATCCGAATGGTGGTCCATCTCTGACATAATGTCGGAAGTCTCTATTCATCTCAGCATCTGAGGTAGAACAAAGCACCCCGCTGGTCTAATTTTCGCATTCGAGGCAAATCACAACGACGACAGTACGGCTGTACCACTACAGTAAAACGCTTGTGAAATCTAAACTATTTGCTCAAATTTTACAATTTAAAGACTGTTTTTACTTTGTTAAATACAGAAAACAATTACTTCTGAAGATAGTTGAATTTTTGACCATAAAATTCATTATTAAATTGAAGTATTTTAACACTTCTATCTTTAACAAATGTTTGATAATTTAGGTTAACCTTTGTAGGTAGACATATGCGGGTGTGGACTTATTTACAGGCAAACAATGTTGCCACTCATAATTGTATCCTATCTCTGACGGTTTAGGCAGCGTAAATGAATATATTGGATTTTTTCCCCTATTTCATCGAAATTTATCGCCAAGTTCCATTTTCTGTCTTCCTTTTTACATATCTTTACAATAATAGATATTACGTGCTTTTCTCGAACATCTAAACCAAATTACATCACAATCGGTTCAGTGGTTTAATCGAAGCAAACAGATAGACATTTAAATATTAGTATGGATTCTTGTAGATTTAAATACTTCTAAATTAATAGTATTTTTAATTATATAATTCACATTTCTACTTATATTATTTTTACCCTTGGTTTTATCGTTCCAAATTTTCATTTCTTGTACTTTTTTCCTGGATCTACCATATCATGTATTGTGACAGAAAAGATAATTCTTGATGTATGAATTGTATCAATAAATATAAATATATTTTAGTGCATTCCTTAGCCGCATTAGGAGGCCACATCCTACTACCCAATTCTGATACTAGGGCTGAAGTGACCAGCGATTTCCCATTCGACGAATGTTACGGGCAACCTCGGAGGAGGTGTGTAAGGAGGTGGGGAATAGATACTCGAATGCCACCAAACTCTCTACCGCTTCGATATAAAGCGATCTTTAGAATAAAACTTGCTTTGTAAAACTACCTGGTGTTGACTGGAATTCGGAAAAAAACTTTAAAAAATCATTATTGGACATTCGGGTACTAAAACACTTGTAAACAGGCCTGGAATTATTTATCTTATTTTAACCGGCGTTACTCTGGGTTATTATACAATATCCTAATTTCATAAGTTGATTACCATTTTTCTCTACATTCGTGATATTCACATTTCACTTTTGTTTATTCAAAATTTAAATACTATGAAGAAAACCTACTAAAATATACAGGATTTTCGGTAATGTACGTACTTACAACTTATTTTAAAATCGAAGAAGAAAGAAAATTTACACAGAAAGTAATAAACAAAGACCTCTGAATTCTTTGTTTTTTTCTTCTTTTAGGTCATGTACTTGGAAACAATGTTCTTTACAGCCTTTATATAATTTTTCTTCTACAGTTCATTCTCGTCAATTATTCGTACAGTGGATTATTCACCATACTTAGCGCAATAGAACACATTAGTAAGATTCATTGTCATCAGTCGTGTGAGTGCACATCTACTAATTAGCAACAATTTTTAATTGCTTTTGAATTCTTGTTATTCATCAATATTAATCACATTTTGCATTTAAGTTGCAATAATCCCGTTCTTTGACATTTTAAATACGTTCATCGATAACTTTTCCCTTTTCCCATCGAACACCAGAGACATACTAAATAATTCACTTTTCTTGGTATAGATTAAGCGCAGTAACATAAACAAACTTAAACCACGAATATCATACTGAATAGCACGGTTTGTGAGGGGCTAACTCATGACGTTTCTTGTGTCATCCTAGGAGTCGCCCTTCGCTGTCCGAGAAACGCCCACGTGGTGTCCGTGATGGGCAACAATTACGATCCCTTCTCTAGGGTAGAAGGAAATATAGACGAAGAATGTTAATATTTTAATATAATAAATTCAGATATATCGCTTCAGTTATATCAACTCATTCTCGTATATGGAATCAAAATATAGTTTCAGTTGGAATTTTCTAAGAAAAAAGTTGATTCCAAGTGTCTGTGACGTTTTGCATAGTATTCATCACTTATATTCTGACGGAGCAACACGTGGCATTTTTAGGTTACATTAAATCAAATTTTCTCTCTTTTTATAGAAGGCTGAAGGTGTCACATGGAAAACGTGTATAAAACGATTCTAATCTGAGCGATACTTTGAATCTTTTTTCATACTTCATATTTATAAGTCATTATTTAAGTCATACAAAATGCGCAATAAATTACAAGAATTTCTTTTCTGTATGGATTTAAGTGGTAAGAAAAATGTGTGAATTGAAAATGGTCGGTGAACGTATTTATAAAACGATAGTTTATTGACATTTAGCACACAATAATTATGTAATAGCAATATTATAATATTTTTATTGATCAATTTCAGGCTCAAGGTTATTTGGAAATATCTCTGAATAGGAATTGTAATACATCTGTTCAGAAAGATATCAAATAACAAATTATCTAAATAATTTTCTAGAAACTTTTTCTTAACTTCATCTTAGTACTACCCCATGGCTGACATTAAAATTGACTGGTAGACATGGTTGAACCAAGAGTATTTTTTTCCATTATATTCAAAACATGACAATGTTATGAAATATCTGTTGCATCTGTTTTCTTTTTGTCGGGGTTTAGCGATTCCCTTCAAATTTTTGTACCAAAATAAAATAATTTTGGTTTAAAATGTTAAAACTTTTCATGAAACCTTCAAAGTAACAAACGTTACGTTTAGGTACATATCATTAGGGATATTCACTAACTCCGGTCTGTGTTTTTCAAGCGGAAGATTCTCACACCACAGGTGGCGGGAGAGGGTGGTCAACCATGAACGAACATACGATAAGGTTGATTCTTCTCACTCTTACTTGAATTTTGATATAGTTCCGTTTCTTAAAGATATCTGTTTCTATTCCCGGTCGTCTCTATTGTTAATTTAGTGTACGTACACGAGGATAATATTTGAGTATGATTTAATTCATGTACATGGTATTCTCAATGTTTAACCCAGCCTTTTTCCACTTCATTTAGGGTCGGCGAATGGGTATGGACATGTGATGCTTCATTTGGTTTTGGCTGAGGAATATTAGGTGCAGGATGCCCTTCCTGCCGCACCTCCCCTGAATCGGTGATTATGAATGACATGTGAGTGAATGTTGTGGTGGAACGGGAGAATTCCGAGAAAACCTGCCGCGAACACCACTCCGTCCACCACCTCGGATTCTATGTGGATAGGACCGGGTTTGAACCCAGAGGTAGAAGACGAGCGCGTTAGGCACTACGCCACGGGTCGCCCTGTGAATGGTATTCTCAATGCCGCTCATTAAACTTCTTAAATTATCACACTAAAATTGTATATGAGCTATACAAATGTTATAAAAAATTGGGAGAACGAACGTACTGCCCATTGCTGCTGCATTATTTGAAAAAAAAAAAAACTTTTTACCGTGCGCTAAGTTATGGTTTAATGAGTTTTATTAAATACGTAATACTTAATACTCGCAAGAACATGTTGTATGAATTTTACACACATATGAATACAATCTTAGCTGTGTTGAACAATAACAATATTTTCTCACATCTGATATACACTTTACTTCACGTGCATCCCTGATCTTTGGAGCATTGTTTAGCAACAGGAATAGGAAATGACTCACACAGTTCAACCAACTTGTAGTGGCAACACAGGTAGCTTCGATGGAAAATATAAGACTGAAAATCTTAATAAGAATGTGTCTCTGACTCAGCGCGAATAGTCTAGTTCTCAAATTACATACACAGGAAATTGTGATTCATCAAATTCATTTTATTTCCTTTTCCGACACTCGTAACAGACTTCACAAACCATCATCTTTAACGAATTAATTATTTATTTAGTTTTTAAGTTACTCTATTTCTTCTTTCTCGAAGGATTTTTAAATCGAAAAAAATAGTAGGTTAGATTTAAAAAAAATTTTCGTACTATCATACAAAATTTCAATAGATAACACAATTAAATCGACGTTATACCAACCATGTTTTAGAAAGATAAACTATACTAGACTCTTTTAACTTCACTTAGTATGTAGTACTCAGTTTTCAAAATATGAATGTCTGTTATTGATTTACTTACTTATTATTAATGACTACAGAATAAAGAGGCAAACACAACAGTCTAACAATAAAATAAATTTTTGAATAAGATAGATAATTTTGAAAATGTATATATCTGCAACTTTAAAAATCATATGTAAAGACTTCGATAGTGTTTCTTTCGCAATCTATTTTTATTTATTTTTTGGCCTTGGTAACCAGACTGACTTGCCTGTAACATAGTTATTACAGGGATACTGCGATAATCTTGTTCTTGTTCAAATTCAGTTTCTTCTTTGCAATACTCATCCAATTTTTCGCCCTTATTTCTTGAAGGAGGATTGAGGTTCTCGCTTATTGTATAGATCTTCTGTGTATAGATCTTCTGTTCTTTCTTGTATTGTGTGTTCTCCGGTTTATTTTCTCGCGTTTTGTTATATATGATTTTCAAGGTGCCTGGTGTTATTTCAGTTTGGATAACGCAGTCTTGATAGTTCTAGGCAATTTTGTCGTCCTCAACATTCCTTGTCATTGTAGTATTGTAAATAGGAAATGTACCGTGCTATTGAAGCTTATCTACATGGAGTGATGGGAGGTAGGAGTTGGGTGGTAAGCTATTGTTAGTTGGTGGGCCGCGTAGCTAGGTTTACCAACAACTTGGCCCACGTGCAGGGGTTGGTAATAGTTATACTAGGAGGTGGATAAAGGAGGGGGGTTCGCTTTTCAGTAGACACAGCTTTACGAATTGGGACATTAATGTGAAAAGCTACAAATTTTTTTTCTAGCCGCACTGGGAATTGAACCAGGAATGAATTGAATGGTTATGAGCTAGAACGCTACCACCTGATCCACTGAGGGCCGCTTCGTCCTCGTCGTCCTAGACCCTGGTAGTCGCGTTCCTCGCCTCTGCCTCGCTCTGTTTTTCGGCAGCGGGCGAGGTTAGCGCCGCCGCTGCGTCTCGCGGCGCCAGCGGCGCAGCGTTCGGTCGCTGCGGGAAACTGCGCTCGGCGCGCATGTGCGCTGACGCTTGTTGGCGCGCCGCATCGCGCAGAAGCGCCGTTGCCGCGCGTCGCTCACCCGCTCGCCGATCGCCCTCTCTCTCTCGCTCTCACCCCGTGTTGGTGAGCGCCGCCGTGGTGGTGTAGGCTTGTGCAAAGCCGTGAAGCTCGCGGATCGAACGCAGTGTGCTGATTGCGTTCGGAGGGAGTGCACGCGAGTTGCTGGACGCGCCTCCATCTGGAGGTGATTTGGAGGTCTCTCTCCTCTCCCCCTGAGCTCTCGATTGGAGGTGGTGATAAAGAGGCGCTCGCTCGCGCGCGCGCGGGCCGTTTGACTTGCGGCCTCCTTTCTTGTCGAGGCGATACGGGGTGTCGAGGTGAGCCTGCCGTCGGTTGCTACTCCGTCTGTGTGTTTTCGACATCCGCAGTGCTGTTGAAGCGCACCGCGCCCTGTCCAAGGCACCAGTCCAACACTTGGCGAACATTGTGATCACAAGGACGTAATGTGACAACATCCCCCAAAAATTCATTTTATCTCTGTGTGTTGGTGTAGTTTAATACAACTGACGTTATCCTTTGTTTTTAATGTGAAACATAATAACTGCAAAAAAAACGTGACAGAGGGGGGATATTCAAAATCCTAGTTCGATAGTGAGGAGGATTTTACTGTTTGTGGGTTGCTGTGTTTGCGATGTATCGCGTCGCCGCGAGGTGTTGACGGAAGCGTCGGAGCCATCCACGTGCTGTTCCATCGACTTAGTCTCCTCCAGCTGTATCAGCGTCGTCACTGCCTCAGTCTGGCGTCCCAGTGCGAGTGTGATAGCATAGTGCTACAGGGCTGAGTGTGTGGACGAGCGAGCGGGCGAGCGAACGTCGAGCCGCATGCGGAGATAGCGCTCCGGGTCCTGAACCCCTGCCCTGCGACACCGCTTCCCCTGCAGCACCGGTTAGCGCCAGCAGCACCGTGGCTGGTAAGTTGTTCCTTCTCTCGCGAGAGTCTACTGACCGCGATTCCGCGGTAAAGAGAAATCGCAAATGTAGAATAACATTGAATCGAAATCATTATATCATTGGAAAAAAAGGGGGGATTTTTGTGTTCTATAAAAATTCTATCAATAAAAGTTAATTTCTATTAAAAATAATCATCATCAATATAACGTGTCGCTGATCCAAAAACGTTTACATTTCGATGATATTTTTTTTCGAAAAGAATGAACGAATTCGTTTTCTTTTACTTTCATTTATATATTTTTAGGGAGAAAAGGTTTAAAAACTGAAAACCTCAAAGAAATTTTGAATATTTCTGCTACTTTAACCTATATTTTCGCATTTCTATCTCGTGTCGACCTTGACTCCTTCATTAATTTGCAGCACGCAGCGTAATGCGAGCGCTGTTCAGAGGTCTCGATTCCATTGCTCACGCAAACCGTCATATTCATGTACTCGTCGTTTGTTGTGAAATAGGTCGAATGTTACACGTAATTACGGTGTTACATACCTTTGAGCGCAGTTTTATCCACGTAATGTTCTATATGATTTTCTATAAGAGTATGAAATGATATATGTCCTTCATTATTTAAAAAAAGGACACTAAAGTGACATCACAAGGTGAATTTCATTGAGTGTTTATAACATGCTCGTACCTGAAGGTTAAGTACAAATGTGTTCTTACAAATGGTAAGGTTTCGCGCTAATGAAATGGTTGTGTGTCATTCGTACCCCAAACGAAGTCCGCAGATGTACAGATTTCATGAAGGAATCCATGGGTATTTATTTGCGAAAAGAGGGGAGAAGTTTCGTTCTTAAGTCTGACGATGAGGGAGAGACCGCTGCGAGGCGCAGGCGACCGCGACGAAGTCTGCAGTGCGAGCGACCGTCTTCCCAGTCTCCCTCCAGGGAGCAATCAAAGGTGCCCTTTAATAATGCATAGACAGGCACCGTACACGAAGGTCCCGTCACCGCCTCCTTTGACGAGAATATGGGTTGACTCACCAAACGCACTTTTGACACGAATGACCTACTGCCTCATGCATCGAGTAAAAGAAAGAGAAAAAAATTGAATCGCTTCGACGTGTCATTTAGGAACGAAATCTTTGTTACGACCTCTAGGGACGGTAGGGGACTAAAAAGGGAAGAAACTTCTTTTCCCCCTTCTTGTCTTAGCCTAATGGTCACAGAATCTTGAAAGAAGCTAACGTGATTTCTTTGTCCGTGAGCCGTGTTCGTGACACGAAATCGGTGTAGAGCGAAACGAAGTTACCTTTCCCCTTCGCAGATACAATATTCATAGGCAGAGGGCGCAAGCATGAGGCGCGGCTGCGTCAGCCGACGCTGCGCCATCGCTATGTATCCACCGGAATCCGATGAAAATCAGGAAAAATTCACAGTGATGATGCACGGGCTTGACACACACACGGAAACGTCGGCCCGTTGCGTCGCGTCGTGTCGCGCCGCTCTCAGCTTCGTTTGTTCGTGTTATCCTCGTCGTCTGGAATTGCACACGCCTTTCCACCGATACGAACTGTTGCGTAATATATTTCTGTTCCCCTCTCGTCTCCGGAAGGCAAGATAATCACCATAAATTTCGATGACGTTTGTAACATTGGAGGAGGGTCGGGTCGGCTGCGATGCGATGACGGGTTGCGATGCCTGGAGGGCGGCCGCCGCGATGGGATGCGATGCGGGTTGTATAGTCCACGGCTCGCAGGCGCTTACGCGTACTGTTTGCAGTCCTAATACCGACATTTACTGTGAGATGCTTTCTCGAAGTTCTCGAAGGAGAATTGAATAGTACTGTTCAACAGAACACATCATTCTTTTTCTGAATTCTTCACTTTTTTATGTAATACCAAATATTTCATTCCTAACACACAAAAAGCGATAATAAAAATTTCCACAAATTTGTATTAATAATTTTTGCAATAATTCTTCATTCTTCGTTTTCAGTGAGTTTTGTTTATTTACTTTCAAACGCGAAGGACTCTAAAAGGAATATAACCTATACCAAAATATTCCTTTAGAAGTTTTACGCCAAAGAAGGAAAACAGTTTTTGATGAACGTAAAAATAGAATAAAAATTTTACACAGTCAGCTAAATATATAATGAATAGTTATGAAACATTTAAAAAGTAATAGTTTTACGATTAACTTTAATATTTATTGAAAATTTCAAGAAAATTATTCCATTAATGTAAGATATTAATTACACAAATAATTGAAATGACAATCACAAATGTGGTTCGTAAATCCCCCCCCAAAAAAAAAAAACAACTCCAAAACCGTCCTGTTCAATATCCCGTTATGAATGAATTCATACTCTGCATATATCTCATGAACGTAATGAAAATTTACTTCGCTATTAGGTTCTAATAATCGCAGAACCCTGGTCTCAATGTGTGATATATGATACAGTTATTATGCCGTGGTTACTAAATGATGAGTATATTCGTGGACGCTAAATAGTATAGCACTTTGCTAGCGATGATGACGGATGCCTAAAGTGAGAGGTGATCGAAGGAGGGAGAAGCTGGGCAGATGTGACGTTTCAATTATTCCCCATTTAGTATTGCACTTAATAAACCAGTAGATACCAACCACCTGATAATGCGTTTATTGTTGAAAACTATAGAGTGGTTTTACATAGGAATTATAATACATTTAAATGAACAATACCTTCTGTTAAAATTTCTTCCTTTTTTATAAGAAATCAAAACTGTTTCTAGAACGAAATATATTAAAAATAAATAGTGATTTCCAAAAATATATTATTCCATTACAAGTAATTTGTAACTGTAAACAGCATCGTTCTACAATTTATGAAGTTACTGATTTTCTCATGTGTTTCATAAATATTAGAACGAAGTTTGTACAAATAATTTTAAATTAGTATCGGTAACAAAACGTTATAATATGAATAAGATTGTTTCTGATAGTAAAATGTATTTCTTAGAATAAAGGTAGAAACTGTTTCGAATATTTACTACAAACTTGCATGATAGTATAGTGCTGAGCTATAACTGAGGTCAACGTGTATTATATTTCCACACGTTATATTATTCAATAGTTCGTACAGTTACTAGAAGTCTTCCGAGGCAATAATCCATCACATGAGCATAGTACGCTAAATCATACTTCATGCGCGGATAAGAAACTAATAAACGTACAGAATTAATAATACATTTCTGATTAAATTCTGCAGAACCGACTGAGTTTTCGTTCGTGATTTCTTAGCGCTGAAATGATACCATGCGTAACTCCCCGTTTTTCGTGTCCCTCTGCAACCACTGGTTAATAAAAGATCGTTGCCATATTGCGACGTAAATTTAGGATTTAAAGTCGTTTGCGAGGTTGTTATTAATGCTTCTCGCGTTTTCGCGGTAAACTTTGCCTCAAGGGTTTACTCCGTCGGATTTCGGTGGTGTGTTTCACGGTGGGTATTAATATTACTGTTACAGGATTGTAAAATCAGGATTAGTAGGATTTTGTGGCATTATCGGTTTTCTGGGCTAAGTGAGAAATCTCAGTTTTGTTAAGTTTCTGTAAACGTTTTCAGAAATCATTTATAGACTGAATTTACTTAAATATTGAGCAAGTGTTGAAGTTTTCGTTCTTAAAAAATATTTATTGAGTAGTTAATGCCCCTGTTTAAAAGTTTGAGGATCAATTTAAATGTACCTTAACTACTGAAACGTAAGTAAATGGTAGCAGAAAAATTATATTTGAAATCACGTAAGAAATTGTAAACGAACTTAGAAAATATATGAACAAACATTTCTTGGGATCTACAGTAGATGTGAGTTTCTATCGTAGTGATAGGGAGGTAATATTACAAATGTGTAATTTACTAAATCAAATAAAAATATAAATAAATAAAATCTCGTTGTCTTTAAAAAACTACTATTTAATATAATATTAAAAAGCAAATAATTTTATTTCATTTAGATCTATTGTATTTTGTGTAAAGGGGAAGAATATCAATTTATGAAGTACTGGGTGAAATTCGATACAATTTTATTTTAGAATATTATTTTTTGAATTAATCTAATAATTCTAAATTTTTAAACTGACAAATAAATAATAAATATTTTTTATCAAATCGTAACAAGAGAATTATATTTTTTTGTAGAATTCGTTTTACAATATAAAAAAGTCTACGTGTAAAGGAGGATGATCTATCATTTTCAACAAACAACCTATATTTGAAGCAAACGCTCAGTTGTAGAGTTTCAAATCTCAAGTTTGGTTTTGAACGAATAAAATTTCATCCGTTGACTGTGACGCTTCAAAGCTTTTACTCCACTTAAAAAATCAAACGAATGTTCGTTCTCGTTTTGAAACCACTACCATGAATTATGACACAGAACAGCTCCAGGCGAATAAAGAGGCTTCACTGACCAATATTGAAAAAGGTTAAATGTCCTTTACTCCGTACCCCTTCCGGCAGTGTCCACTCTCTCTAGAGAAATTCACTGGTAGTGAAAAAAGAAAATAGATTTGACATCTGGGATTGTGACAATTTGCTTACGTATGCAGATCCTCCTGTTTGGTCAGTAATGATAGAATAATTCGTCTTTGCGCTATAAAAATGACTTACGTTCTTGGAGAACATCATGTCTTACAGAAGTCTGACATAAACTTGGGTTGGAATATATTCTTGAATATTCTTATTTTAATGGTGTCGTAAATATGCGTTGTAAAATCTTCCTTCTAGCAAGTTAGTATCTTATGATCGTTTCCGGTTTTACGACGTGTGACTTGGTTTAGCAATTCTTGATCGTATGTGTGGAGTTGTGTTGTTGAGGGAATTTTTTTTAAGGCAATATAAACCTTTTGGTCATATTCGAGATATCGTAAGTAGTATGAGATAGATTTTCCCCAGGTTCATTTTAATTTTTGGCACGTTCGATGTTTCCTTCTTAAGTCGACTGCGTTCGGAATGTTGTGTATGTTTCGTATGTTTCTTATGTGTACAAAAACACACAACAATAATAAAAAAATTATAATTTAAGTATGCATTTATCATCCTAACAAAAACTGAAACTGAAAACTATTGATATATGTTGTGAAATACATCAAATTTAGGAGAAAATGTTTTCCCTAACATCGTATTATCGTTCAATCAAATAAGTCTTTCAGTACACTAAAGAAAAGTTTATATATTTTAGCAGTATATTAATTTTTCCATTAATTTGCTTATGAGTATTGTTCACAAGTATAAATTATTCCTGTGCGTGGATCAATGCTTGATGGTAAATATGCCATAGTTTGGTTGAGATTGAAATATCTAAATCACTTAAGAAGAGACGAAAAAATCTAAGTGTTTGACCTGTTTGTACTCCAATCTCCATAGCACTTCATAGAGAGGAACGAGATATGTTGAAGGAATGGAACGATGATGAGTGGAAAGATGTCTCAGTATAAGACAAAAGCGAACATCTATGCGTATACATTCGACTGCATTTGTATACATGCTTACATATACATTGATTCTACGTCAAAAAGGAGGAGAAAGAACATAGGAAATATTTTAACGTTGATTTATTAAGATTTTACATTTCTAATAGAATGAAGGTCATCGTTAAAATTCTTTTCCATATATCCAAAGAAAGTTTCGTAAAACTTAAGATATTGAAAAAATTTAAATTTAAATTCATTTGCAAAAAGAGATGGAAGTGAAATAGTCCTGTAAAATTAAATGGCTTCTGACAAAACGTAGAGGGAGCACTTCAGGATGTAAAATATACTCGACAATTTTTTTAATGACTTGAGAATAAGGTTTTACTCAATTTGCCTATCAACATCGCATATCTGGGAGTCTTTGCCGATAAGTAATAGAGAAACCAAATGCTCAGACTCCAGAAATCAACAAAAAACTGATTGAGAGCTGTTTCGCTGAGTATTTGATACATCAAACTTAACATGAAAGTATGACACGAATGTTGACTAACGTCTTCAATCGTATTTCCGCGCGTAAGTATCATAGAAATGAGAGTTATGTATTTAATATGATTCATTTATATGACCTAAATCAAACAAGTAAACTTTGCTTAGACATCATACGCAAATAGAGATCAACTATCATTTGAGAAAAAATAAAAAAATAAAAACTGTCCAGAAAGTTCTTCACCATCGCTTATTCAGTCATGAAGACATATCATTAAGTAATACACCTAAAATATATGCAATGAAAAACAATGCGACAACCAATGATGTAAAAAACAATTTGTGATTATTGACAAAGAAAAATGACATAGTTATAGAGGATAACTGCCCAATGAATGAGCTGTGAGTTTTGTTTTAGTTCTTAAACAATAAAAGTTGGTCTTTGTTGCTTAGAATTAGGATATTAATATAACATATTTTGCAATTTGATAAGACAATTCAAAGATCAACTCGGATTATTTTCACTGAGTCAATTATAGTTGTAGCACGAAATACACTACACGTTGGAGTTAATAGCATTATGTATTTTGTGTTGCCCTTTATTTCTAAACGTTTCCGTGTCACATAAAATAAGTACTTGCCATTTTCAACAGGAAATAATTTTTAAACTCTTTTTTCCATACTCTATTCAAATATGCGCGAATAATCATCTTCCCTAGAAGATATTAATGTATTAATGAGTTTATAAGGCTACACATTTTTTTACAACATGCGTTACACTAGTTCATTCAGTTTTCATTAAATAATAATGTAAAATATAAATTAGGAAATATTGAACGGGCGTGATTCTAATCAGTTTTAAGTACTTTCAATTACATTTTTGTACAGCTTGAAGTACCGTAAACCACATTGTACCTTTTTATACTAACATATTAAGAATGGATGAACGAATATGAGGAATATCCAGATCCCCATTGATGAACAATTGATTCAGAAAATTTAGCTGCGGGTTTAGTAGCAAACTATTTGAACGATAACCATTGCATAAATATTGTCAATGGTGAAGATGAGATCTATTCTTTTCTTTCCAATATAGAAAAAACAAGTGTAAAATGTATTATGTAACATTAAAAAAAATTGAGTTTAGTTAAATTAGTTATGTTAATAACTTTAAATGTTCGTAATGTTTATTTTACTAACGCAATTGCAGCTATTCCTTTGCCAATTTCATTTGACAAATGTTTCTGTCGTGGGGACACATCACAAAAAAGCGTTTATATGTATAACATAGAAAATTTCAGTTTTTTTTTCTTCTGATTTATAGTCTTAAAATTTGAACTACACTGTGAAATAGAAAGGGGTTCTGTTTGAAAACAGTGCCACTTCTAAAATGTATTATACAGTATTTTGACATCGGGCTCAAATATTAGATTTAAACAATGCAAAAATGCTAGATAAGAGCCTTCCCAAAGTTTCAAATCTGATGATAGGAATGAAGCTTATATTGACGATTTTATGAATAGTGCTCGCAATGCAGATTCGTTCTGTCTTGGTAGAGTCCAGTGCGATGTGTTGGCATTCAACGCGCGAAGAATCTCAGACATCTCATTTGTAGTTTGAATGTCAGTGACGAATTTAAAATCGCGTAGCAGTAAAAGGTCAACATATGAATAAAATCTTAGTTCACGTAAGGCATTGATGAGCCTGATCTGATGTTGCCGTATCTCGTGCCATGGGAACGTAGACTCTTTATTGTTCGGGGTAACACTGGGCGGTAGTGAACTTTTCAAATTTTATTTCGTAGTAGCGTTTATGCTCATATATTCTTTTTCGATGCATGTAATTTCCCGGACAATGTTCACAGACGGGCATAATTCTTGATAACATTTTTTAGAAAGATGTGTGAATGATTGAGTGTCGAGAAGACTCAACTGCAGTCCTGACTCCGGAGAGTGAAACTTAATTGTACTTTCATTTCTTGTTACTTCGTCTGCATTTACAAGTGCATAAACTACGCATGACAGAGTGGAGGACAATAAACTAATTTACTCTCCAGAAGCAAGAAAGGCACCGTCCCGTCAATTTCAGTTAAGGGTACTAAGAGGCGTTTTTACCATTTCTGCATCCCCTGAAGATAAGAATAAAGATAGTGTTTGCAAATCTAAATCTGTAATCTGTAGATATTTCTAATCTTTGTAAATGTTTTCTAAATTGTAGAAGTAGGAATTCAAAGAATCATATTGACGATCGGTCTCCTTTTAACACAAAATATAAGAGGGTGGGAATGATCTCCTGTCCCTCCCCCCTCCCCCCCACCCGCACTAGATAACACTCATGATCAAGAATCCCGAGCCTTAACTCA
>NNCF01131197.1:0-21241 GCA_002313205.1 Laupala kohalensis | reverse complement strand
AACTTCCGAGTACCTACAGGTGTACCGGCAGTCGAACCCGGGACGTCCTGCTCTGGACGCTGGGTGACTGTTGCGTACGGACTTGGGAGTTGAGGTGGGTTTCATATCTGCAACCAAAGCTGGGTCGAGCCCCGGTCCGTTTCAATTTTCACCTGGTCGTTGACGATGCGAACACTCCTCAACGAGTAGGTACTCGGAAGTTGTGAGTTAAGGCTCGGGATTCGTCAAACCTCACACCGTGGGAACAAATCTCAATATGGATCATGAAGTTGTAGCACTTCGTTTCGCACATTATTCAACATTTCTGGTTAAAAAACTTAGCACGCATATAATAATGGATTTCTGAATGTGGTAAACTAGCTGACAAAACAAAAAATACTATTAAATTAGATGATTATTGATTTCTTCCCTCTTAAATTATTCTGTTACATTGAAGTATTTTAGTACTCGTATTTTTAATAACATTTTTTCGATAATGTAGGTAAACTTTCATAGATAGACATATGCTGTCGCGGACGTTTTTGTAGAATTCTTTGAGGTGAACAACATTGCCATTCATAGTTGTCACCTATCTCTAACCGTTTAGTTGGCGTAAGCTAATATACCTTTCTTTTTTCCCGATTTCATCGACATGTATGGTCAAAATAATTTTCTATCTTTCAATTTACACATTTAAATAATAATTATTAACCTATGTTCATACTTAACATCTTGACTATATCCTTACCAAATTTCATCATGGTCAGTTGAGTGGTTTAGTGTTGATTAAGTAACAAACAGACGGACACACTTTCACATTTATATATTAGTATGGATTAATGAATCCATGCGCGAGTAAGTGTAGTTCAGAATCTAGCGACAAAGGTGGGTAAATAACAGACTGGAACAAGCTGAGGGAACCTTGGCATGACAGGTAAAGACTTGCCAGCTTAAACTAAAATCGTCGTAACATCTGGATGCCAACGCTCTCCTTGTTCGTGTTTGTAAGCAAAAGTGTGCACATTACTATTTATTAATCACAATGTAACGGAATCTGTAATTACATTTATTATATATTTATGTAAAATCATTAGTGATATACAGAGTAATATTTTTCAATGGTTATAAGTGAACGTTTTGACATTCAGTAATTTGAATGCTAAGGGGCTATTAAGCAATTAAAAATTTAATACTCACGTTAAAACAATTCTGTGAAACTGTCCATAAATATTTTAAAAGTTATTAGTAACGAAGTGCACAAATTGCTATTAAATAATTTAAATGTGAAAGATTCCATCAAGGCAATTACACTTTTGGTATTTCCGTAAAATCATTTCTGTTATGAACTGAAAGAAAACTCGAATCAGAAAAAGTATTTTATCTAGTTTATCTTTTTCTTTTCCAGAAATTATAAAAGCACTAGTTCTTGTTTCTCCAGAGATAATAAATTTTTTGTGTGATTTAAGATTAGTATGAAAATTTACAAGTAGTATGAGGTTGTTTAATCTTTTTCTTCCTTATTTTGATCGCTTTGCAACCATTCTGAGCATTGTTTTAGTAGGTTATATCGATTTCTATAGATTTTTGCACCAATTGTGCTCTCAGAATTGAGTCTTCGGTAGAAATTGTACAAACCTAGCTCATCGAATGTGGATCTTAATCATATTGTTCACTATGGTTACAAAATTGACGCATTTTTTGTGAAATATTAGTTATTTGAATTTTGAATTAACCCTCTTAGGACTAATAAACTTCAAGTTTTATTTAATTGGCGATTTATATTATAAATAAAATGCCTACTTTGGGAGTTTTTTACACAAACTCTAATAAATAAGCCAGAAGAATTATTTTATCGAAACATTTAAGTGTTGTTTGATGATATACATTTTTTTATCAAAGCCACTGAAAATATAAATGAAAGATCTCATTTAATTCTAATTTTTTTGAAAAATATTTGTACGTGTATTATAAAGAGACGTAAATTGACATAACTGCAGTGTCTTCACTATAGAGACATTTCTTAAATAAATTATGAATCAACTCATAACATTCCAAATGTTTATGATGACCTACAGATTCTTAAATTACTTTAACATAAGAGACAAATATCCAATAGGAGATACCACAGAATATAGTGAAATGAAGGACAAAAGAAGAAACATACTTCTAAAGTCATAAATATAAAGCAATAGAGTTTATTGATCGGAAGAAAATAAAAAATGTCCGCCGTGTGATGTAAAGAAGTCGTTTACATTGATTACTAAAAAATATACCGCATAAAAATAAATAAAATTTACAATGATTCCATATTTATGGTTTATAAATGCAATAGAAAAAATAACATTCTTTTATTGAATTATGTGAAAATAGAGAAAAATCTCATCAACACAAGTGAGAAGGATTTTATCGCTTTCTTATGTGTATTTAGTTTCTTCTAAAAATTTTGGTAGTGTATGCAACAGTTGGAAAATAACTTCAACATTTCTCTCTCCCCTGTGTCGTCCGTATTCGCAGAATTCTTTGACTCCGTAGAGACAGTCTTTCGTCCATCATGCGAGGAAGTCACTCATCCGCGATTCACGCAGCCAGTCCGTCTCCCCGATGACCGTGGCAGTGAGCAAATGTCGTGTGTTTTTAACAGCAACCCCTAACGGGTTGGTTTTATGACGTCATTGTGGACGGTGGCGAACTCCCTCGCCAAACGCACTTCACGTGTCTGTCCATCTCCCCCATCTCTCACCCTATCTCTCAGCCAAACTTCGCTACTATCACCCACTAATCCAACTCACCTCTATTTCATTTCTTCTTTCCTCACAATGCCGTCCTTGCGACACCGTCCACATCTCATTTTATTACCTAAACCCTTCTTTACCACCACTTAATTACTCAAATGTCTCATTCCTCTCATCTCATTGCACCTCATTCGCCTTTCTCATACGTCACATGGTCATTTCACGAAACGAAATGCGCATTGCTTTTTCACCTTCGCTCTCCATCATCAGTATTCTTCTTTCTGTTCTCTTTGTTCCACTCTTCTTCAGCTCTGTTGAAACCTCAAATTTGTTTCACCCATCACTTCTTGCGGTAAATATCTCTAAACCTCCAAGATCAGTTCACTCCATTGCGTCATATCCACAACGTTTCCTAGATTCACGATTACTCCATCCAGTCTAGTAGTTGTTTCTTTAAATGTGTACACAAAGTAAAAATGTGAAGAAGGAAAAAAAAACGTTTTTTTCTGAGTGATCATTGTACCTGTTAACAAATGTGGCCATGGAATTTGGTAGGTAAATCTGTAAATTTGTTTGAGATAAAACGATGAAACTTAATTCATTTCATGAAACGATTGCGATGAACTTACAACAGAATCACAATTCAACTGAAAAACTGAAAGAAAAAAAAAGAAAGAATCAACCAAATATGTCGTTCCAATCGTCAGTTATGATCAAGAGTTGCATACAAAACATATGATTTTTGCAGTTTATCCGAATTTTTCGACATTATATTGTAGTTGACCCAAATTTTTTTTCCCTGAAAACTTTTCTAGAACCATAACGAACAAAATTTTAAAAAATAATTACGCATATCCATTGTTCGAATCGTGAGTTATGGTCTTGAGTTCATACACAAATCCCAAAGAAAAAAGCATTTTCATTTTTTCCCGAATGTTAAAATTTTCCGGGCAACTTTTCCCAATTTTTCCCCTTTAAAACCTTACTCTGAGTATTGCAAACATTTTTTTAAAAAAATTAGGCAAATCAGACCCTCATTCTCAAGTGATGCACTTACCAACGAACAGCATTTAATTTTTATTTATTTAAAAGTCGATTAAATTTTCAATTCCATAATGTTTGTAGACGTAGATAATGTCAATAATGTCAATTTTTATTTATGTAGATAGAGAGGAAAGTATATATGGAACCAATTTTTTTGAAACATTTATTTTCAAAAGCTTGGGTTTCCTGGCCAATGTCAGCGGTATGTGATGTTAAATAAATAAAACGTAAAATTATTTAATTTTCAGTTGAGCGTTCAATTGATTGAACTGATTCATTATATTTAGAAAGTTATTCATCTATCTGAAAATAATCACTTAAATATATTTGTAAACATAACTATCGGAGTTAAACTTTTTTGTTCTATCACAACTTACGAATTTTGGTTTGTTGAAACGTTCAATCACGTTTTCTCTTCCACATTGCCAACCTCTCAATCTCAATCCCCTTCCCCCTTAATAGAACCCCTTCTTAACCTACGGCACAGGGCGGTCGCGTGGGTCTGGAAAAATCCGTGGCCCATGCACATCTCGGAGAGCAATTACACAGAAAATCGCAAGAGAAACACTTAAGAGTGCGCATCCTGCCGACGCGACAGCCTCCCGGTTTGGTTGCGTTAATCTCTGCTTGTACAGCCGCTGTTGTCTCAGGGTGTGCACGCCAGGGGTGCTGAGAGAGAGAGAGAGGAGAAGGTATTTAAGGTGAATGGGATAGAGACGGAGCCATCGAGCGGGCACTGGCCACATTTGTCACCAATGTAACGAGACAGGTGGCCATGAGGGTAGCGATTGATGCCACGGAACCATGGATGGACTTGGAATTACTTCTCCAACTTGGAGTGTCTAGAGGAGGGTAAAGCATTAACTCACCTCCAGTGTAGTACTATTGTTTTCTGACGGATGAAAAGACGTAGAAACCTTTCTGGATAAGTATAAATGTGACACATATTGTTTTAAAAGGTAATACGCCGTCCAAAAATTATCATACGCTCCATCTCTCAGTGACTTTCTATTCATATCTAGGAATATTACACCCACAAAATTAAAACTATATATATTTACCGGAAAAATCCATAGAATGGCAATAAATCTTAAAAAATGGCTGCTCACATATTTTAAAAACTTCCTCTCTCATCCTCTCACTGAAAGTTATGCTTATAGCGGATTCCTTAAATGTACTAACAGAAACAGAACACACTCTTAAACACCACTCCAGTCAGAAATCTCTGATAAACAATGACTTAAAAAGAATAAATGAAGAGTGCTCTGTAAAAAATAAACCTTATTGTAGAAAAATAAAGATTTGATTGAATATTAAAAATACTTCATTGCCAAGTTAATTTTCCATTGTTTGCACAGAAAGAATTGCTCTGAATTTTCTACACAGAATGCATATGTGTTCAATAAAGTAATATAATAAGAATTAATTTTGGTCAGAGGGTTTAACAATATCAATACATGCAATAAATAGGATATTTCACTTAAATTGCTCCATATTGGAGCGAAGTTTTCTCTATTCCAACAAAAAAGTCAATTGCTTTGTTATTTCTGTTCGCTTTAGATGTGCACTATAGACGACGCACTCTGTTAAAATAGCTGGAACAGTATTTTTGACAGATGAAGATGCAGGTCACCTGGGCAATTGATCCGCATAGCACGTGAGCTACGCGAACACTATAGTATACATTAATAACTTTTGAGCGCCACAAGCAAAGGTCTCACCATCATGTATGCATACCAACACTCGCATAGACTGTGGGACCTACACAAAGCAGGCATTAACGAGATTCATTTTATCTCTTAATCCTAAGAAAGGAATTTCTATAGTTTTCGAAACATCCTGTACCCGTTTTATCATAAAATAGCAGAAGCTATACAACCAGTTGACGTGGGCTTCCAACCCGTGCTGAGCGGGGACATGCAGTCGCCGATATCATATTAATTAGCAACCTCCTCAAAACATATTCAGTCGTGACGTATTGAGACTATGTTGTCTCAAAAATTAGACTCAATTTTGTAGCCTCTGAAGGTGGAAGTATGGCCATTGTTTTTTATTCGGAACCCTCCGATATTGCCACGCGGGATGTGTAGATAAAATAGACCTTTGTCTTTCCCTTCAAGAAAAAAGCGCATACACCTTCTCCATCGCCTATGTTAGAATGAGAAATATTTTGATTACTGATTCCTCAAAACATCTCGTGACGCTTCACCAGTTATGGTATTAACTCACAACTTCCGAGTACAAAGTAAGAGCTACCAGCATTGGAGCCGCCTGTGGTTAATTATCCCCTGAAGGGGGATGTGACACAGGTGCCACCGGATCAGGCCAGGTGGAAGTTGCGTACGGACTTGAGCGTCGAGGCGGGTGGTGCAATGGATAGCACACCTGCGGCCAGAGAAGGTGGTCCCGGGTTCGAGTCCCGGTTCGTCGCAATTTTGACCTGGATATTGACGTTTCAAATCGGTTATTATGGTCTGTGTGCTGTCGGTAGGCAAATGATCGCAGCGTGTCATTCTTGTGGAGTAGACCTCCTATTGTTTTCCGGGCAAACCGTATCTTGTCCTTTTCACTCGCGACAACCACTTTTATTACAAAATGTGAATATTCCAAATATGTAAACCTCAGTGAAGGTAAAATAAAGCTGACCCGGATCATATATCATATGTAAAATCATCAGTATGGGGAAAAGAGACTCATATTAGATGGGTACAATGTCATAATCAGATTTTGGGCGCACAGCGTGTCGATATTTACTAAGAATATATTCGTGAATTTTGCCTATAAAACCGATTAAGTTTTCATTCCATGAGAAAAAAATTCTGATGTTAAATAAAAGTGCGCTTTTCCATAAAAATAGGTATTTTCTATTTTTCCTGAATAAATTTCGTTTTCACGAGAAATTTGGGTTGAGCATGGAAGATGCAATCATTCGAAAACGAAGGAGGATGCATAACACTACCTTCTTTAGTTAGAAACATCTTGTTCGGAGCAATATTGCACAGTAATTAAATAACACTCTAGTTTATTATAGCAAATTATCTAATAAAGATGAACTAATGATATTAATAAAGATATTGTAATTGAGTGTAATACTCTTTTCTTCAATTCAATAGTAAAATATCAATGTGTGGACTCACTCCCTCCACGAGGTATAGAAACACAAGGTATAGAAAGACATTAATTAAATTCAATGACATGTTATTTGCTTTGATATTTTTTCCCGAAGTGAATGAATTATATTCCATCACGAATAAATTACGAACGTGAATAGTTGTGTAAAAGGAGATATTGTTAGATTGTTTGAAAACCTCATTTAGAAAAATTAATGAAGCGAAGATAAATAATTTATATTCATTTAACATATTAAATAATATATTTTAAATTACATCCAATACTAAAATTGAATAAAGAATATCATTTTTTTCAGTCACATGAAACTTTTTTTTTCCATCATTATGATTATGTGTCTCCTGTATCAATGTGATAAAAATTAGAATCTTAAAAACTCACAAAAATGAAGCCACTCAAAATTAAATCAGACTTCTCTCACCATTATTTCTGCATAAGGACCGATAGAGGAAATTTCTTCTGAATCTAGTTCGATTATGAAAATTAACTGAAGTACAATTTAAATAGCCATATCTAAAATTACTGAAATATATCTTTATTGGTTTAAAAATTGCGTCCAGATTTATTCGTTAAAGAAAAGTTACTGAGAAAAAAGATACCATCCTCAGAATTGTCGAATTAATAAAGACAAAATGAACACGAAACTATTTTTTCAATGAATTTATCTGAACGTCTCCCGGGGGGTTTGAGCTGATCTCTACCCCACCATTTCAGACTATGTTCTCACGTAGCGTGAGAGGTAGATACTCGTATCTTCATAGAAACTGTCCTCCACCAACCCCTTAACCTTGGCAACACCGTCGTTTAATGAACTTCTATATTTCGAACAGTATTTTCACTAAAAGCGCATAAATTTCAGTTTGCCAGAGAAGAGTAAATTCTAAAATATTGTACGGTGTGCCGTCCACTGCACCACCCACCTCGACTATACACGCAACCGATCGGGTCGGATGGATGTTGCGTATGGACGTGGGAGTCGAGATGGATGGTGCAGTGGACAGCACATCTGCGGCCAGAGCAGGAGCTGTCGGGTTCGAGTCCCGATCCGTCGCAATTTTCACCTGTTGACGATGAAAGAAAATAAGTGTTTTTGAATAGTATTAAATACGATTTTTGATATTATTCAAGATTTCAATATCGTAAGGGGAAAACAATTTTTTAGAGTTCATTTAGCAGATGATTCCCAGAAAAAAATATGGTTTTTGCGCTGTTATTTGAATTGAAAAAATCATTGTATAATTTAGAAAAATATTAATTTATAATAAAATATTTTTTGTAAAGGAGGCATCAACACGGATTAACTACGTGAGATAACTTAATTCCCAGCGCAATTAAGCTCCGTGGCGCGGCGTGTCCGTACTACATGAACTTTTCTTAAGCCTCTCACTAACTTCTGTATTACATTCTGAAAGTAATTCTCGCGCTAGAAGGACGGAGACGAATCTCTCCAAAGGCATTTCAGCTCATCCTACATTGTACCCTGGAGACGGATCTGAATTTTTACCACGCGTTCCAGGAAACAAGACGGGATTAGCCGTCGTCGGTTTCGAACCCAGATCTCAGCTGGCGATGACCTCGCTCTCTCCCAGAGGGAAAGACGTCAGTGCAGTTGGACTTTGCGACGGCCCTAAGGAAGCGCTCTAAGGCTGCTGAGACGAGTGGAGGGCAAAGCGGACTGGCGGACGGACGTCACAAAGGCGATTTAGAGGCTGGCGCCGTAAGAGGTTTAACCAAAGAGTGGGTAAATATTTATTAGAGAAGGGCAGCAGACAAGCGACTTCTGTTCTTCCAGCGACAGAGACGTAGGCAGAGCCGTATAAAGAATTCGAATAACCTACATCATTTGAAGATGAATTGATATTACGAAAGATAAAGAACCGTTGGGAGTACAGGCCTCTGTAGAATAATGATTGCAAACAATGTTTGTAATAATTATATATTTTACACTCCTGAATAAAGAATCGGAATCTGGAGTTATAATTTGATAGTATAAGATAGTGTTAAACATATGTTAAAGTGTTCGTGGTAGATTTTAAAAATTATGAAGTTTTATTATGAAAGTCCTGTCACGGAATACTTTTATGTTTTCGATTTATACTCGTTGTATTGGTCCCATGAATATAATATCCAAGGCTTGATTGTAGTATCTCTAATTTTAATTCATTTATTTAACGTCGCTTTTTAATAATACATAATCAGCGACCTGTGAAGAATATAGTCTTAGTACATGTGAAACAATCGTTGTACTAAATAGAAACAAATTACATTACACAAATTACAAAGTATTTTTGAATATTCATATATACTTGAGATAATATTTTATAAGTTTGTCAAGTTGCTGGCAACTTTAGAAGACGTAGCTCTTTGTGGCATTCAATGGGTGTTTCGAAAACATTACAGTTCGTTTGTGGTATGAAGGATAGATCTTCGATTCACTGCAAGATGAGATAGAAGGGTTGTCGACACAGTATTTCCACAAAGTGGACAAGGATCTTCATCAAGTAGATGTCTCGGAGATTGAAATGGAATTTTCTCCGTCCTGGATGATAATAAATGCTGTGTTTACTTAAAACTTTTTTTCCTACACTGAGTTCTTAGTCTCTCCAAAAGTACATTAGTCCATAACGATTGTCATGTAAATACGTTATAATTTTATAAATAAAAACACACTTTTAAGTGTTAGAGTGGAAGAAGAATTAAATGTTTCACAACTGTACTTATTGTTTCCTTTAAGCATGTGAGTGTACACCTGACTTAAGTTGCGACTCTCTCCCCAAAGTTCTTAGTTGTTTTTGTGTGTCTCGGATTCTTTCTTCTCTCTTTTTCCAATCCCTCGGAAGTTGGTGGATTTTCGAACGAATTGTGTTCGGAGTTCGATAAAGGCACGCGAAACACTTTCTACTGTGCTTTGTTGACTTGGGGAATTCTTCCGGTTGGATGATATGTTGTAGGACATATCATTTAGCAGCGTAGGCCGTTATTGAAACTTTGTCTCCCTTTGTGCTGCCAACATATTTCTTCTCGTGGCATTCTTTCCTGAATTATGAGTTATGTTAAGTTTCTCTTCTTCAGCTGAAAACAAATATTTTATTTGTTCAAATAAATGTGAAAATAGATTTTTAAAATACGTATATATACTTTAAAATTAATTGGATTAAATTCACCTGTTCGCTTTTTGAGTCCTATGAGTTATTTGTTAAAATCCTTACGAAAATACAAAAAACTATTATAAGATAAAAAAATAATCAAAACAATTTTCTACTGTCGATATTTACTTTCTTTGTTTTCACCAAGAAAAGTGTTGACTTTTTTCTTGTTTACTCTTAATTTTTGTAATTAATACTTGCAATATAATTCAATATTGACATTATTATTGTTGGAATGTATTTTTAATTTAAATTTAAAAGTTTGTTTCCAGTGTAATATGTAACGTTATTTCGAATTACAAAAATGAATGTTTGACCATTGTACTTCATATTGATTTTAAAATGATTAAAACATTATTGTAATGAAATTTCAAAAACTAGAAACGAATGTAATTGTACATAAATTGCTGCATATGTATAAAAGAAACTAACTGTTGGCAAAATCACATCAAAGAGTTACGTCTTCTTCGCCGTAATCAATTTGATACTGAGTACCCATCATAGAGGCGTTTGTATATTAATACAGTTCTGAATTTGTGCATCAAAAAATTCAAACAGGAGGCCCTAGAGAACAAAAAGCACTTGTTTCTTTGGGTTGCATCCACTCGCTGATTATTTCTCTTTCCACGTCCACGTTTTTTAAAGCTTTAACCACTATAGAGTAATATTAAAAACAATTTCCATACAATAGACGTAATTTTATATGGCGCTCCTGGAACATTAATTATTCCAGTGACATCACTAAAGTCGTAAAGTGACCTTTTCGCACCGTATGTAACTCTATTGTGTATTCCATATCTCATAATCTCCCAAAATCTCTTGTGGTAGGACTTAACTTCATTAAATTATAGTGATACCATGTTTGAGTGTTACTGTGTTTATGCTTTCTCTTCCGCAATGCGCACTTCCAGATCTCTACTGCGCCTCAGCAGTTAACATATATTATTCCATAATACCCGGACTAAGCGAACGTTTGCATAGCGTACTATTAAAGGGCTCAAAGCATTAAAATTGAAATTCGTGCAGTAAATGGTTTTTAAACACATACAAACACTTTCCCCGAAGATTCATTAAAACACATATGTTTGTGGAAGTGCGACTTCCAAATTGCCATTTTTGTTTGGATAAGAGTTTATGAGAGAGCGACAGAGAGAGTATTTCGACCATTTTTTTACAAGAGTTCGTTTTTGTTCAGTGTATTAATATGACAAGACAAACAAAACGCATATTAATTATCTTTGATGTTTTAGTCTTTAGAATTGTATTCAGCAAGTACAGTGGTTTAAAGCAATAATCTATGCTTTATAAATATCTAGTGGAACTACCCGACGTTACGGGGAGTTGGAAAAAAACTTGAAACAATCATTACTAGACATTCTGTAATTGAAACACCTGTCAACAGGTTTTGATTTAAAAATAGATTTTGTCTGGCCTTATCCAGGGTTCTTTTATAAGATACAGAATCTATGTTAGTTTCGATATATGTCTACTTTCATGTAATTTAATTTTCACTGTTACTAAATTTAGGAATTAAATACCACGTAGAAAACCTACAAAATACACAGTTTTCAGTATTGTATTCTTATATGTATGTAATTATCAATTATTTTAAAATCCAGGCAGAAGCAAAATACAACATACACACAATTGAACTCCGGCGGACACATTAGTAAGCTTCATAGTCAATAGTCATACGAGAGAAGATTATCATCTACTGTTTAGCAGCGGATTTTAATTTTTTTTCTACTCTTGTGATTCATAAATATTAATCATACTTTGTTTTAGTTGCAATAATTCTTACGNATAAGAGACAGGACCTTTGAAATTTCAAATTATTTCATCAAATACTTTTTACGTTTTCCATACCACAGATATTCCAAATAATTCACTTTAATTAGAATAGAATAATAAAAGAAAAGGCGAGTGGAGGTCGCTGAATTTCATGAAAATTCATTTCGTATGAATAATAGTAATCTACTTGACATTGGTTTTATTTTTCAACTCTTTTAACGGAATGAATAATGCCAACAATGCTATGAACCCACAATGTGACAAAGACCTATTTCAAGCGTCGTTGAAAATTACTTTATTATAAACTACACAAGGTAGAATAGTGTTCAAAAAGTTTTTAAAATATAAATTTTTGTTTGGCATGATTATGATGAATAAGGGTGTCTGGGGACGCCGGTTCAAACCCGGTCCGATCCAAGTAGAATCCGAGGTGGTGGACGGAGCGGTGTTCGCGGCAGGTTTTCTCGGGGTGTCTCCCATTTCCCTTGCCTATCATTCCACCATAACATTCACTCATAGTCATTCACCCCCATTTCATTCATAATCACCGCTTCAGAGGAGGTGCGGCAGGAAAGGCATCTGGCACCCGAGTATTCCCCAGTCAAATGCAAAAAACGAAGCATCATATATCCATCCCCATTTGCCGACCCCACATGAAGTGGGATAAAGGCTTAGTGAAGGATTTTGATGAATAAACTTATATGAATTTTATGTATTAATAGCGGCTCAGTTCAATGTACGGTCAATTTACCACGCAATTTGGTTAGAACGTTCCAATTATAAAACCAACCATTGATTCCTCAGTAATTTGTTATCAAAGGGATACTTTTTTTAGAAACAAATACTTATTTCTTCACGTTACATACTGGGATATGTTCAATTAAATGAATAATCTTTCTTCTCGAAATCAATGTTTCACATCACAGTAAATTGACTGTTGTCCTTTTTAAAAGTTTTCTGTATTTCAGGTCTCATAGCGACCTTCGGATCATGTGACTTCCTCTTCCACCTAACCGTGACTTGGATAAGAAAATTGGGAAGGTGAATGTTGGGTTGCCATGAAATTTATGGTACCGAATCGACATTTATCTGAAGTAAGGGAAACCCCATCTCGTTCGATCGAGCAGGTTTCGAACTTGCGCTGTTCCGCTCAGCGGTATCATCGAAGAGAAGACTTCCGCTGTAGATTTTATATTCAAATACCACGTCCACATAATTCTAGACGTTGATAAATGGTAACTTTATTGTAATTTAAATACAAAGAGAAAATGTGAGAGTTTGTTGTCTTGGGATTATTATCCCGGAATGTTTAAATTCTAACGTTTTAAAAACTAAGAAGTGTTATGAACAGCGTGGGATGAAGAAAAATTGAATAATTACTTCTCTTCAATACAATATGGAAAAAGGAAGAAATGATATAGTCATAATAGTGAGGATATTGGTCTCAAATTATTTTATGTAGTATGAGTACATTTTAAACCCATACCGTTTTCACACTCTTAATATTTCTTGGTATAATCGGCTAAAACTAATTTACAATATATCCTACAATAGATATATTCATCGAGTTTCTTAACTAAACATCATAATATTCAACATGCTATTAAACAAAATTTGTTTATTATTTTTAATAAGCATGTCAATATCTACTGAACGTAAATTATACAAATATTCACATATCATTTTACCTGGTGTTATACTATTTGGAGCATAACGTGCTACATTAATGAGCTTTGCTAATTTTGTAGATTCCTTGCTAAACCGTGTGTTCGTGAATCAAAAGATTATATTTGGCTGAACCGTAGTGATGCTTTCGGTCTTTGACTGAATTATATCAACTGCTTCCCGTCTTATCCCTTGTGTTCGTGTACTATCTACTGTCGCAACCGCAGGCAATGCCACTACTATCAACCACTTCCTGATAATTCATAAACAATCTCTTTGACATTGATACTGATTTAAGGGCTATCACGATCTATAACTACGTATGCCGACCGTCGCCCTTAATATAACCACTTGCTCTGGCAACGAGTTCAAGTTAATGCAATTACGGTTGGTGTAAGTTCATATTCAGTAACTGACTCACATGTGTGTGGAGTTCATGTGAGTGGCACACTCGTACTGGGATGGATGCATGTATTATCGACCGTAAATTTATTATGAAGGGAAAGGCCTCTGAAAGCAATGCTGTACAAAGTTAATTTACGGGAATAATAACACTAGTCGCGTCGCTCCTAGGCTATGATGAAATACAGGTCTGCGCTAACTCCAATCAATCTAGCTGCGTCGTGGTTTAATCGGCCACGAGGCATGCGAAATCGAGATTAAAGATCGGTTGTAAAACGACGGTAGGTCTGAAATTGCTTTGAGTTAATATTTCAAAGTGGTGCAGGGAATTTGGAGAGATTAACGTAAGGAAATGCAGATAGTTCTTTCATTCGGAAAGGAAATGAGTCGTGAAAATCCTTTTAAAGGAAACTTGACCCGAAAAGTGAATTTAGACGTCGATTAACTGAAAACACGATGAAATAGAAATAATTTCTTATCAATAGATTCATGCAAAGGAAAGCGAATATTTCAACCTATACAATCCTTTAACTCTATTTAAGAAAAATAAATTAATTTTTTTTTAGTTACGTAGCAAAAATATCATAAGAAATCTGTATTTTTGTTTAAAAAAAAAACAGAATTTCTACAAACCCTGTTATAGTAGATAACATTAATTAATGTAATTCTCTTAGAACGCAAATTATGGTATATATTTAATAACTTACTTAAAATATGTACACTGGTATTGGTGCTTAGTCTTTTTATAAAAGAAATATATAATTGGAGAAATTATGAGTATTTTTGAGAATACGTATGAAATATAAATAACCTGCAATATATGCAGCAATACCATTTGAATTGAGATACTTTTTCTCGTACTCCGGCATTGACATTTTTCAAAAGTTCTCTCGCCATATCCAGTTTATTTATTTTAATGCAAAAAATTTTTTTTTCTTTTGTTTCGAAAGCAAAAAAGGTTTTTACGTAAATCTTTTGTAAACGTTATTCATTCATTATGGAATATTGTTTTACTCGTCTTCCGCTATTCTCATATTTCCTGAAGCTTTTGTAGAACATTGTGTGGTTTGTGTTCAGGAAATAAAAACATTTCATTTGAAAACTCAAACATTGTACGTTGCTATTGTTACGGAATAAGAGTGCCGTACTGAAGGGTTAAGATATTAATGTCCTTCATGGAAATAGGAGTATCAACAGTGGGTTGCTTCATTTGCATGAATATACTTCTGTTACGTCTTATTTCATTATTTTCATCAGAATTATTAACAAAATGTTTTTTCATCATAGCAATTACTTTTTTTATATTTAAACGCTTTTAAAACAGTTTTCAAGTAAGAGTATTTTTCTTCTTTAATATTATCCTTCCATCATATTTCACACGTTTGTTTATTATTTGTACTTGAATTCGTTGATGAAGCTATTTTGATTGTACATCCAGTCTGATTCTGGAGTTTTACCATTTTTTTCTATTTTCATTATTTACGATCATGTACATCCAAAATATTTTATACTGACATAAAACATTTACTGTTTTTGAATCTTATTTACTTGAACCAATGTTAATAGCAATAAATATTCTTTACATTTTTAACTCTGTGAAAAGAACAAAAAATATGTGTCGTCACAAACGTATCGGTGATGGTGGGCTAGAATACTAGGACATACCTGTTTCTCGACGTTTTGATATTTTAGAAACGAATACTTATAAAAATTGGTTACAAAGTTTTACATGCATTAAAATGTTCTCTCATCCGGACATTTTTGTTGGATAAGTGGTTTCTTGTGCTTTAACTTTTAGTGTGCTTGTCCGCCAGCTCAAGGGACCGCAGTTTAAATTACGGTGGATCCGATCTGAATTTTATCTTGATGGAGGAAGAGGTAAGTCTACTGCAGTTTCATCTGTTATTTACCCTTCCTATGTCCCTTCCTACGCTTTTCACCCTCATTCCTGGGAATCCGATAAAGAATTACGAGCGTCATAAGAAATCAGGCGGAGAACATTGTCTTTGTGCAGATTGCCACACTAAAAGTGTTCGTTATGATGATTTTTTTATAATACTTAAAGAAGAAAGCTATCAGTGAATATATAATGGAACAAAATTGCGTAGTTACATACGTGAAGTATGTGTACTTAGATATACAAGTGGATGCATGTGTGAATGTTCATAAATTTTAGGATGTTTTATGAATGTTATTATTTTCATGTTGAGTTTTCTCCTCGTTGTCTCGTACTGTGTTCATTTTCTTCACAGTTTCTTCTTTCATATTTTCTTACGTTACTTCGTTGTTTTTAAATATTTAATTATATTTTTGCGCTAATTATTTTCTTCTTTTCATTCTTTCATATGATTATTTAAAAAACAACAACATGAAATTTCATGGAGTTATCAGTATGACTGCTCACTAATACGCAACACAAACATTTCATAATTAAATGATTTGCTCATTTTACGTCTCTAAAAATTTGAAAATTTTAATATATTTTTATTAACATGATAAATTTGTGGTATATTAGGTACAATATTAAAACAAGACATTATCCTCCTACTGAATCGATATTTTCAAATGACCTATAAAATATCCCCTTGAGATTTTTTTGTATCGTATACAGTCCAAAATTCTACGTTTCCATCATTTGAGGTAACTTTTACGTTAATACTACATATATTTTTTGTTATAAAATCTTACTTATTTAGAAACAGTGCTCTGAATTTTGTCGTGAATATATAATTATCTGATATTTTGGAGATCTAACTCAATATTTTGATTTTATTCACATTCCCTGATTTTTAAGTGTGTTCCAATGAACATTCTCTTTAAATGACCCCAAGCTTATCTTCGATATAATGTATTTCACTGCTTTCGTTTAGGGGTTCCGTATAACTCACTGACACAATAACAGGCTGAAAGATTTTATAGTTTCCCTCGTAGAAAGAAAAATATCTGAAGGGAGGCGATGACGTTTGCAGCCGGAGGTCTACCGTTTAGGCGGTCATCTGCCTTTCTTCTCTGGAACGGAGTGGTTTACTCCGACAACGGCTCCAGGCACTTTATGAGCGTTCGAACAAGTTTCTCACCGCTCCTTAAACCAACTTCTTTTTCGTGCAGAGGCTGCGTGGCGCGGCGTAGCGCGGTTGGGTGTGAAGTCTCTCGTGTCCGTCGCTCGCTCTGTCTCTCACTCCAGCTACATCATCTCGCTATGGCGCGGCAATGCGGGGGTGCGGCGGGCGTCCAACTTTTGCGCTTTGCTCTCACCCACCCACCCACCCACCCACCCGTCATCACCGGCAACACACAACTGTTGACGCAACCCGCAATTCATCACAATCGTTGTATTTTAAAATGATGAAAAGACAGGAACTAATTCGAATACAAACGAACCATGTATTAATAGACACAAAAAGGGAAATACGAAGTATTTGCAGAAGACATAGAAAGAATATGGCAGATAAAAGAATTGGATTTGAAGATGAAAGAATAGGACATATGACAGATATATGGATTGAAGACGGTAAGAATGGTGAAGAGAGATGGGAATGGAAAAGTGAAGGAACGGAGGAAGAGGAAAGAACAACGAAGAAGAATCAAGCAGAAACAAATAGTATTAATATTTATTAAGATATGTCATATAATGTATTTCGATGTAAACAAGGCTATAATAATAAACTGAAGAAAAAAAATCACTGCATTTTAAGATGATATTTGGACGTTTGATAAGGAGAGGGAAGGGAATTATTTTGAATGGTGGTCATGGGCTAGAAGGGCAAAGGAAGGAGAAGGAAGTTTAATAGAAGGATGGCAGCTGAGATGGAACCAAAGCGATTGAGGAAGAGTGAAGTGGATATATATTCCAGCAGTGGGTTTTGTTGAAAAAAATTGAAAAGAGTTGAAAATGACACCGTATGCTGATGAATTCCTCACAGAACAACGGATTGGACAAAGAGGGAGAGAGTAGACTGTAATTGTGGTGAATGTGAAGAGACAGCTGAACACATGTTTTGGGATTGTAAGAAATATGGACAAGAAAGGTCGAGAGATATAAAGGATGGGATATAGAATCTATAGAATCTAGGAGTGAACATGAGATAATGAAGACAAGAGAAATATTTGAAAGGTTCAGGGTTTATGTGAATGAGATAGGAACCATAAGAGATATATTGAAAAAAGAGAAATGAGAAAGAAAAGTGAACAGAACAAAATGCGAGATAACAATATGTGAGACAACATGACGCAGATGACAAACAAAGGACAGACATGGATCACAATTGACAGAAGAGCGTTAGTGGATGAAAATGTAACAGAGAGAAAATGACGAAAGAAGCCTTGCCATGACAATGTGATAGGTAATGATAGGTAAAAGACCGATAACCAATTAAAACTGAAATAAATTACTGCATTTGTATCATAATATTGCCAAAACATTCGTCCTTTCATTCTGAACCACTTTTGCCAACTCCGTTATTCAATCAGTTCTGTATCAGTTGATGTGAAAACGAGTCTTTGAGGACGTATTTGTGTCATCTCATAATCCTGTTTTATCTCTTATGTTCGATCTCAGTTTCCTGAGTCTGTTTTGCAAAATTGCGAGGGTTGTTTATTCGGAAACGTTACTTGTGGAAATCTATAACGTAGTTTTTTCATGTTTTCATTAATCTCATTTTTGTTTCTTTGTCTTTTAGTTATGTTGCTTTCGTATTTCATTCATTAGTTTTTACAACATACATTATTATTTATTATGATGCATAACTGTATAACAATTAATGAAGTTATTAGTATCTATATTTTTACCTCAGTAATCAAATTAGGATAAAGGTTTTGCGTATAGATCTTAAATAAAACGTTTATATAATCGCAAAGTTTCGATACGATTTATATATCCATGGCTTTATATATTGTCTTTCCTTATTCTCATTCACCGTTCATGAATGAGAAATATACAAGCATTGAGAAAGTTATAACCTTATCGAAAAGTTGGCGAGTGTATGTATTTTATTGAAAAAATATACGCAAAAACCTAGTAACTGTATTACTAGGTGCGCTACTTCAGCTAAAGAAGAAGTTAAATGAAAAAATCTGGCGTTACCCAAGTGAACTTCCCGATTATAATTGTTAAAGAGAGGTCATATTATTAAAAATCCTACTTTGCATATTTGCAATTTTGTTCTCTTTTCAAATGCTTCATAGACTGATTCTCTAATGTAACTCTTTTTTGCGTTATAAATTTTCACTGTATGTCGAGAACGGTGTAACGCAAGGAAATTATGTTTAGCTATATGTACGCAGATGTCACAGTCAAATAAAAATATTTTTATTCATGTTTTCAAAATTTGAATTTTAAGGAAGTCGGGTACACAGTGTTAATGAAGTCGGAATGAGCTGTCCAGAAATAGGCTTCTATTCCCAATGCATTCAAAGTCGATTCTTAAGGTCGGTTTCGATGCAACAATTTATTCGTTAATTATCGGGGGAACAAAATTCTTAACATACACACACACATACGACATTGGACACTTATCACAAAAATTTCGAAATAAACATTCTTGGAGCCAATTCGTAAAGATCGAAAGAGATCTCGAAATATTTTTCTCAACCGATTACAATACTTTCCTTAAACATACTTTATGATTGGAAAGTAAAAATGGTTAAACTTTCTCCAGTATTTTATACACTTCTTTTGTCCTCTTGTTCATTGCAACTTTTTTTTTTGTTCTGACAAATATTCTCCTACCCGTCACCTTCACCCATTTCTGAGTTCCTTCAGTGACCCAGTCTTCTCGCCATTGGTGGGCGACGGCGCGCGGCGGTAGCTCGTTGCACCGGCAAAAAAACAAAGGAATAAAGCTGTCTGCCAGAGACAAATACTGTGCTGAAAGAAGAAGAACTCTGGCCGTACAGACGCTTCAATGGCGAGACACTGAGTGCGAATTGTGCAAATACCTCGCTTACCTTCCGTCTAAAAATTAGTGGAACAATTAATTTCGGAGTCGCTTAAACATTCGTAGGATAATTCTTTCTTCCTTTCTCCTCTTCTAGGAGACAAATGAGGGTTAAAATGTGACGTAGGTGCGGAAACGCGTCTGCCGTGAATTATTTCCATAATATTAACTTCTTTTTTTAGCTTGTTGCTTTGAGAACAATGAGTTATTTAAATGTTCTTCGTTCTACGAAAAATTTGTTCTCTCTGGAGATATATTTATTCGTAGAATTATCAAAAAATACTTGGACGCATTCATATAACTGGGGATTATTCTAAAACCTAGGAACAAAACATTTTATGAATACATTCTTATTGCCAGTATAACAATTCGTAGTTCTTCTCTGTTATTTTATTAATACTAAAATCCATGAAATTGCAGAAGGAGATTGTTAACTACTGGTATAGTTTCCAATATTGTAACAAGATATTAATACATTCCATATCAAGTTGGTGTTTATTGCACCTATTTTTTTGAAATAAAATTTACGAGGATAAAAATGTATGAGAATGATATTTCTTTCTTTTAACGTTTAGCATCTCTATTCTTTGTCTCTTTTTTGTAACGAGAAAATTTTCGAAATTTTTTCATTCACACTCATTTTTGTTATATCTCTGAACTTGAACTCTCTCATGTGTCATCCTGAGTCTAGTAGAAATGAGCGTAGTAATATTATGCATTATAGTTTATGCATACTTGAACTTGATCCTACTCTAGTAACCCATTACGTTCGTGCAACTTATTTTAAGTGAAACTACCTTACTTTCACAGACTCGATTTCTTTGCAATTAAATATTATTTACAACTTCGGAGTCAGTAGATGCCTGATGATGGCCCACAGTGGGGATCGAAACGTTGCAAAGAATGTTTAATTGAAATAAATCGACTCTGTGACAATAATGACGTTTCATTTAAATATTAATCTCGTTCTTGGTCTCAATATTATGTATTCTGAAACACCAAGCGATAAGATCAACATGCATGCGCAGAAGAAGAACGAGGAGAAGCCTATGATATTCTTGGTATTTGTCTTGTTCTATCACTCTCTCTCAATATTGGTCTTGTTCTGGTCATGTGCATCACTTGAGCCCGTTACTGTGGATAATTTCTCTTTCTTCTATGTTTACAAACTCAGGACCAGCAAATCCAAGTAAAATATTTAACTCGGATTTGATACATTGCTCATTTGAAATAAGGAAAACTAAAATTCTTCGGATTATGATACATTCCAAATTTTTTATCTTTCAAAGAATTCTTCACTCCTCTCTTTAAACATATTTCTCTCCACATCATTTCTAAACAAGACTTGCGTATTTCGGGATTTTCCTCCATGAAATAGTTTTCTATTAACTCAGACAAAAAGTGGGTTAAGATATGA
>NNCF01131196.1:16576-29662 GCA_002313205.1 Laupala kohalensis | reverse complement strand
TATAAGAGACAGCCCCACCCCCTACCCTACTAAAACATAGAAAATGGAAATAGGAACAGTGCAAAATGATAAGATTTTCATTTACAAGAATAATTCACAAAAAACTGAGGAAAGTACTGTTCCACCGGAAATGGCAGCCGCATCAAGAGGACTGAAGGACACCCTTCTCAGAGGAAGAGTCAAACGAGAATCTACATTTATTATCACAAAATAATTATCCTCATCCAATTATAAAAGTCAGAAGAGTGAATCATTCCTTATTAAAAACCACTTTGGTGAATATTTCCATGTTTTGTGAATAGTTGGCAACATGACGTAATACCTTTTCCCCAAAATTCCAGTCACCTCTAGATATTCGAGTGAAACAGAAATCCCCAACGGTGGCTCAGGTGGTAGCGTTGTCGCTCATCCCGATGGGTGCCAAACAAAATTTGTAACTTTTCACATAAATGTCCCACTTCTTATGGCTGTGACTACTGAAAACCAAAACATTCCTTCCTTTATCCAGCTCCTCCTAATGTCAATGGCTCTAACTATTACTAACTACTGCTACTAACCCCTCCACGTGGGCCAAGTTGTTGGTAAACCCAGCTCTGAGCCTTCCACCCAATTTTTAACTCCTATCTCTCCATATGGATATGCTTTAATAGCACTAAGCTACATTTCCCACTTGCAAGTACGACAATAAAAGGAAGAAAAGAGTAAGAGAGTTCCAAAGGAGTTTTCGGCCTTTGTCATTTCAAACCTTCCGCGTAATGTAGTGAAAGTTGTAAGTGGAGAGCCAAAAATTGTATAGAAGGAACAGACATTTGGGTGTGGCGTACACTGCGAAACCGCACCCCCGCCGTTTTCCTGCTGAACGAGATGGAAGATAAAAAAGAATGTACCTCCTATAACCTTTAGAGGCGAAATGAGAGATACGTAACCTAAGTGTTACGTAACACACACACTGTGACAGGTGCTGCTATGCATTCTACACCCGCATCCAGCACAATGCAGGCACGCTCTCGGGGTTGGCCTTATCCGAAACCTAATGGGTTCATTGAACACCTTTCGCATAAAGGTGTGTTACGAGGAACTTTAACTTTTGAGATCGTCCATTAGCATACTTGAGGTGAAATCCCTTAACCGCAAGACGGAAACGCCGCTTGAAAGCGCTCCTTGCTCTTTTGTTAAGGTGGCTATAGGACAACCCCCCCCCCAATTGGATCTGAACTTTCAATAGATAATATTGAAATACAAAAATGTACTTTGCTTCCTTTAATATGCATTTACCATTTTAAACAATTAATCAATTTGGTCACTATTTAATGAATTGTTAATTATCTATTTGACGAATTATATTACATTCAAATGGTATTATATTAAAATACAAAATTGCCATAATAATATTGATAATAGAATTATTTATAAAATTTGTATCGTTAAGGTATAATTTTCAAACAAATCCTTCCACGATTGAATTGTCCATTTCAAATTCTACTTAGCTCCTTCCTCCCACCTCTCGATCTGCCAGCGCTCCTTTAGAAATGTTAATGAGTGAAAGAGCTCTTCTTGGGAACTATACATTGCTCACTGTGGGTATTTCGGTCTGTTAAACTTTCGCTAAAATTGTAATGTTTGATAATGTGTTATAAAATGAAAGGTCTCTACAAGTTATTCTGAGTGCTTGACATCATGTAAACGGTGACTGCTATGACTGAGATAAGATCGTTGACTCCGCAACAACGTGTTATGTGAAATATTTTCAACCTACGTTCCACTCCATCGGATATTTTCACCCGATTGTTATATTTGATCTTCTTTTCGAGTGTCTCATTGTGAGTAGTTTCCTAAAGGTCTTTCGCATTGGTAAACCAGATACTAAAACCAGGTGCCACCGTTTCCATACGTCCAGCCGCAACGTGTTCTGGATACAAATCGAAGAGTACTTATAGCAAAATTAGAACGAGTAAGGTATTTTGCCAGCAAAGCGGGGTTTTCCGATACCTTTCGTCGTTTAATTCGAATATAAACCTACCGGGAAAGGGCAGTTTGCACAGTGTGCGGCCAGGTGAAAATTGCGACAGATCGGGACTCGAACCCGGGATTTTCTGCTATGGCAGCAGATATGCTGTCCACTGCAGCAACTGCGGCCAATGCTTGAGGTTCCATGTTCAAAACTTCAAAAACTTTATTGTCGAAAAAGCAATTGCAAACTGCGAATGCAAACGTGGGCGGCAATAAATTAAGTTACTGCCAGGAAGCAAGCAAGGGACCATCCAATCAATTCCGATCAAGGGCCCACCATGGGCAGTGGCGGATTCAATATTTATAACAGAAATTATTTAATAAACACCTACTGTTATCTATTTATTATTCCAAAGTAAGATCAACTTGTTGGAGTTCCGGTCGACTATCCATGTAATTTTTTCCCCTCTACAGCTACCGAGGTTGCGAATCGACCTCGCCGCGTTTCGGACTCTGGTCCACGAGAGACGACGACTCAATTCCTTGAAACCACATTCACTTTCTACAAAAAATCAAATATTTCAACGTAATTAAGTTTGATGTGTGATAATTAAAATGTTATCTCTCTCTCTCTCACATATATATATATATATATATAAATATATATAAATAATATATATATATATATATATATATAAATAATATATATATATATATATATAAATAATAAATATATAAATAATTGTAAATTATAAATAATTGTAAATTGTGTTATCTTCGACTTAAAAGATTTTTAAACAAATTTTCCAACAAGCTTATGAGTCATATCGGAAGACTATTGTTTATTGAATACTTCTGTGGACGTTATTAAGAAAACTAAAATAAGGTACTACAAATAAGCATAAATACATCATGCACATAATTGTTGTTTCACGTGCTGAACACTGCTCTCAAGGTCACTTTTGGAAGAACTGTCTCATCTTTGTCTGCTTAGTAATACACGTAATTAATTAATATATAAATATTTATAATATGTTTTTAACTCACTTGATAGTGGCACCAATGTGTACCGAAAAGTTGAGGATTTTATAGTTTTATTATTGAGTACAATTGGAAGATACTTGAGATTTTCTGATTTTAATAATAAAACATCACAGAACTGTGGGATATTGTACAACGTATAAATGATAGCTCGTATGCGTCTAATGCCCGATCTTCCTCCCCAGCAATTTATTTAAGTCTAGCTTCCCTCTGAAAAGTTACCAAATTTGCGAGAAGTGATTTCTCCTATGACGTATACTACTCGACTTGGCGATATTTTCACCTTATTCGTCGTATTCACCGCTACCAAACTTGACGAAATAACTCTAGGAGAGCCGGTCCTTAGAATGCCCTTTTTTATCCTTTGAAGTGTGACACAAAATTAACACTCCTATTTATAAAATACATTGCGTAAATTATCCAATAAACCTGAATTTGTTAATCTACTTTCAACGAAATTCCTTTTACGATAGGCTCTTTGTTGTTCCCATAGCGTTGGTACACCTGTAAGGTATTCGTAAGTGCTACCAAACGATGATTTTAATATCAAACGACAATCACAGGTCTTAACGAGTCTTAACGAGTGTGGGGATTTTGTTCTAAAATATTGTCGGTGGCTACCCTGAAATACCACTCACGTTCGTCTTTTTTTCAAACTCTCGATAACTCGAGTATAGTACCAGCTCTTCCCGGTAGAGTAAAATGTTGTCCGCAGCGCGTTAGCTATATCTTTGTACTTTATCTCTCGACTCGCTACCTTATGCACGCACCGCATGGTTCTTCTACTATACGTAATACCCGAGCAATTTATTAACGGCCGGAGAGCAATTAAGCACTTGCGTGCTGAAGCAGGTTTATTCAAAACTTTCGCTCCTTTTACATTATGACAGAGAGCAAAGGATAATAGGTTCGCTGGGAAAATAGGTTATCGCTCATGTCGCTTATTCATGGATGTAATGTGGTAAAGAATTTTTGTGTGAAACTTTTCTCACTTCTGATAATGGAGAATTTTTTTTCCATTTGAATCTGTCTGGTTATGGATAGTCTTATGTGTACTTATTTTTGTTTTGTTAAATTGATTTTTTCTTTAAAAAAACTTATGAGTTATTTCTATTTCTTCTTTAATACCTTTCAATTTTTTATTTTTCCGAAGAAATTGCTGTTTTAGTTGAAGTCTTGACAATTTTCATACAATAGCTCTGTAATTATTTTTTCATTGAGTGTTTGTAAATGGGAAATGTTGCGTGGGATTGAAGCTTATCTTGACGTGGGGAGATAGTGAGGTTAGGTTCACCGACAACTTGGCCCGTGTGAAGGTGTTGCTAGTAGTAGTTGGTGATGATTAGAGTCATTGATTTTAGGAGCAGTGGGATAGAAGGAGGAGGGTCAATGAAGAAAGACGTTGAAAGTGGAAAGCCACAAATGTTTTCTTGTCCCGCCGGAGATCGAACCCGGAGTGACGCGGTGGCAAGCAAGTATGCATGTCCTACTCTCGGAAATCAATACCTTGAATACTTGAATATTTCATGTATACTCAAAGTCACTTTGATACTTTGCCTAAAATTATCCAATAGGACGGCCTTAAACAAATTGCCGACCTCTACGAAACATCCATGAAACTAACTCGAACATTTCAAGGAAAGCGTCATCACAAAGAATAAATATGTGTAGTAGTAGTCACAAAAGTGACTATTTGCTGTAAAGAAATACAAGTTAATAACGCAACAAACAAAGACACAAAGGTAAATATTCGTTTCCTTACACGCTCGATGCAGAAAAAAACAGAAGAACAGCGCCACTAGAGCGAGTGAATTGAATTGTTGTCCGAGGTTGGCAATGGATTCAATTTGGAATGTCTTGCCAGCAGAACGCGAGGTACCCTCATCATTACTTACATATGGACGATGGTGAAGTAAAAGCGTTGGTTACATTGAGTACAGGTTCTATACCAACATCAAGGCAGTTAGACTGACAAATCAATAAAAATAAATTATGTATTGTCAAGAGAAGTGTTGCATATTGCGTATGGCCACATTGAGGACAACAAAGTAGTTTAATGCAACTAATACACAATTAACTAATGAACACAGTGAATTTTTTTCTTCTTCTTAAGTTGAATTTCTCGAAGCAAGGTATGGTGACTTTTACTGTAGTAGGTTTGTGGAACACATTGTATCGCATTATATTGAAGCACCCATTGAAGCACTGCTTACGTCT
This sequence comes from Laupala kohalensis, assembly GCA_002313205.1. Lineage (NCBI taxonomy): Eukaryota > Metazoa > Arthropoda > Insecta > Orthoptera > Trigonidiidae > Laupala > Laupala kohalensis. The sequence continues at coordinate 24,454 of NNCF01131196.1, read as the reverse complement.
CATGTCTTGTGGTTTGTGTAACATCGAAATGGAAAGGTGGGTTCCTCCATTAAGAAAATGGGGAGAGGATTCTTCTGTGTAAGAATGATTCACTTCACGAAAGGGTCTTAGACGGTTGTGTGTATGTGTCCCTGTCATACTCGTGTCACAATTACGAAAGACCATTCTCGAAGATATTCCGTTCTTTTTTCGCGTGAAAGGAACATTTATTGATAAAAAAATAAAGTCTAGTCTGCGTGAATTTGTCATTAGTTATTTAATTATTATTGTTATAACAGTAATAAATTTAGTTTCAAAAAAGGAGTTACAAACTGCGTATGATCACGTGGAGGACAAATAACTTAATTTACCCTCCGGAAGGAAGCAAGGGACCATCACATCAATTCCGATCAAGTGAATTTATCATTCAGCGCACTTCTCTTCGCTACGTGTCACTATCTACAAATTTGTAATTGCAAACGTAATATTTATGTGTCCTATAGTTAAATAATTCAATATTGGATTTTATCACTCGAAAGCATATATGTTGGAACTTGCTATTTCAGTCAGTCAGTCAGTGTGTGTTGGCAACTAGTGTCATTCGTCCAATTACCACGTCTAGTGTTAAGAACGTGTGAGCATTCGTAATCAGTGCTGACGGACTGCTGTTGCTGAGTGGTTGCGGGGTCGTTGCCCTGGCGTGAGGAGACGTCGTTAGGGGCTGGAGATCTCTGCACTCGGCGCGTAATATACCCTCCGGTGCCTAGGGGGTTAGCGTACTCGCTCAGCACCAAGTTACTCCGGGTTCAATTCTCGGCGGGGCCAGAAAAAGAAAACTTTTCACATCAATGTCTTTTAGTTCATATAGCTGCTGAAAAGTGAACCCTCCTGTTTCTATTTCACCTATTTCTACTGCTGCTAGTATCACTTACTATTACTATTACTACTACTAGTTCTACTACAGGGGTGCCCACAAGGGAGGTCGTGACGCAAATTGCGTTATTGAAACTTTTTTGGAGGAGGGGGTTCGAAAAATTGATGTTTTTTGAGAGTTTAGAACATTTAGCAGTTGATAGTAAATATACTTGTAAAATAGCATGTGTTAAAATGAAAATCATAATAATGTATTTATTTTTAAACCTTAACGAACATTTTAACAGATAAATAATTTCAGTTCATTTTCGAAACTGATGTATAAATCGTAAAAGGTCATGCCGAGCACAGGTCTAGACCGCTGAATAAGCAGACGCAAGCGTGGGATGCTGGTCGGGTTCATCTCTTGTGTATCGAAAGTTCTGGAGACTCATCGCCTCGCGTGAACGAAGAAGTGACAACAGATACCTGTCTCTCTCTGTCGTGCAATGGTAAGATTACTCAACAGACGGCCGATCTACCAAAAAAAGCAGTGTTCCCTTCGGTGTATAAGTTTTCTGTGAGTGATCAAAGGTCGGAGCTCAATTTTGAGTCTCGTCTTTTTTCCCCATGTGTCACCGTTCCGGAGTTTGTTTTTGTTACAGTGCTTTACCCAATTTGTGAGGAATTAACCAATTTTTACCGTGTTGACAATAGTTTTTGCGTTTCTTGTGAGTCATAAACTCTTGGATATGATAAGCGGTTAGGACTTTACCAAAATATTTAAAATTAATGTCATAATCGAAATATGTTAAGTGATGCGCAACGGTAGTGGATCTTCTGATCCGTAGTCTGAGAAAGCGTCGAGCGCTGGCCAAGCCTTACTGCGTGCGGTTTAAGGTGAAAGAAAAACTGTCATTTCTCGAATTGTACGTTAATATTGGCTTCTTTAATGTAAATTTCAATTTTCGAATATTTTCTGCCATGCTCACCTTTACTCGTTACAAATTATACTCCACATTCTTGAGGATTTTTGTGACTACGTTTCTTAAAATCGAATGACAAATCTGCTAATTGTCTCATTCTCTTGCGTTAAGTGAAGAAGGGGACATGTATCTGAGGAGAGAGTTATCCAGTGAAATAATCCGATGGAACGTAAGAAACCTCGAAATCTCAGTTTCGCCCATATGAATCTGAATATATATGTAATCTGAGTATGGTGCTTTCAAATTTTAGAAACTCAAACTCTGTTTTTGTACTTTCCTCATTTTTGGCTGCTGAAATATAAATTGAAACCTAATTAGGTATTGTAGTGTGATTTAAATTTATCCTTTATCAGTAAAATGGATATAGGTGATGAACATTCTTTTTTCATTCTCATACACGTGGTCTAGAGAGAGTATTGTAACCAAGAAAAAAAATGGCGAGATTTTGACTGAAATATTCGTTTTTAGTGTCTGAGATGTGGTGATGGCTGCCTCTCAATTGCTCACACAAGCATCCTTTTACTGTTCGCGGTCGGAATGATTCACTTTCTTTGTGCAGACTATTTTTACCGCGCCAAATTTCTATAAAAATTATAACTTAACAATTGCCATCTTCAAGCAATCCCTTTCTCTTTATTTTATACGCAGGAGATTAAAACTGCTGTTGTCGACAACATAGAATGCATGAAAATGGTTGCTTTTTTCCTTGCAAAGTTTGCTTGCATGCTACGTATGAGAAAGCATATGCACTGGTTTCGCCAAGAGGTTTTAATTTGGAGTTAGAGTAACTAAGAGATGTTCTTTTTTGAAATATGATTTGAAAGAGAGTAGAAGCGAGAGGGTGGGGTCTGCGTCGTGGGGTTTAGAGGGTTAGAGGGCACCTCTGTCTAACAACTACTCACGTGGACCAAGTTGTTGGTGAACTCCTTGCTTTGGCTAAGCGGCCAACCTCTTACCTCCTACCGCTCCGAGTAGAGAAGCTTCAATAGCACTAAGCTACGTTTCGCATTTACTCTAAAAATAAAATATTCTATGGTTCTTCGTCTGATCTTCACTCGGATGATTCATTAGATTCCGAATGTGTCTCTATTCATCTCTTGTAAATAAATTTATAAACCTTAATTTTCCGGTTACTAATAAAACGATAGGAATGAGAAAATTTTAAGGGAAAAGTTCATTAGAGTTTTGTCTATTAATTATATTTGTGATATATCGCTTTGACTATTTGCTTGTCTTTCAGGTATCAATAATCACAAAACTGACCTAGATAATTTTATGCGATTGATTATTCATTGTTGTAGATTGAAATTCCATTACAGCGTAAGCAAAGGAGGAGGGACGGTGCTTTTGCTGGTGAGAGACTCTTGCCTTCGCTGTGACTCTTGCTCTGGCTGTTCACACTTGGGCGTTGTACTCGTGTCAGTAGAACAATAATGAGTTTACGTCTGGACGCTAACACCTACTACATGAGCTTGTCGTTGACATGCCAACTAGCGGACTGAGATATATTTCTATCCTTNGGGCGTTGTACTCGTGTCAGTAGAAGAACCATAATGAGTTTACGTCTGGACGCTAACACCTACTACATGAGCCAACTAGCGGACTGAGATATCTCTATCCTTTGGCTGTGAAGGAACTGTGAAGGACTTGATCTCTATCCTTTTGCTCCCCGCAGCAGACACATGACGGCACCGCCCTTTTGCCCCGATGACTTTTCTTTCGCGGCCAGGACTGTAAGATTTTCTGTTTGTTTTGCACCGTGACAATGGCGTGTCGTGCTAACTCTGCCAACACGAGGTGGCAGTGTGAGGGTTTAATGAGATTCGTCGTGCGGAAGGTTACTGCAGTATAATAATCCTTGGCACCTTGTGTGCCCTTGTCCTCTTTCTTCATTCGCATTCTGTTCGCGTCTTCTCTCTCTCTCTCTCTATTATTCTTCATGGCAACCATATCCTCCAATCGTATCTCGCAACGTTTGTAATCGTTTATATTGATCGACGTCGTAACACCTTCACCCGCTTCATTGAATTAAATCTCTTTTGTATCGACGCAGTCCAACGTCTCTTATCCCGCGGGCCATTTTCTATTCTAATGTGTGTGACGGGTTAGTTCCAACACAATTTTCTATTTCTTCCACCCGAGACATGCCACGACGGATGTTAATTATCGCAGCATAGATTTATAACAAACGTTAACTGCTAAATTCTGAATATGTTTTCAACAAAATAAACCGAAGAATGAAAGGAGAGACGAAATGAAAAATTGTGGAAGGAGTCCTCATTCATATTTATGTTTATATATTTAGTGATATATATCGACAAATTTGACATTTACTATATGTATCCGTTTCACTGCCGAGAATTGTTGGTTAATCTGCATTCAGACGGATATTTCTCCTTATTCTGGTGTATTTTCTGCAGCGAGTTAACAATTAATTCGCAGGGAATTGCTGAAGTGTGTGGTAATAGGAGAAAATGAATATTTGATATTTGCGGAAGGCACCTGTGTCTGTCTCGCTCGCCCTCGGGAATCCAAGTGTCAGTAGCGCTCCTATCGGCGAGGGCGGGAGCCATAAAAGTACAGTGCGCGTCACTTGCTCTGCGTAAAGGTGAAGGTAAAATTTTTCTTTTCATTATAATTCACATATGACAATTCGCGTCGTTCCAAGCGAAATCGAATGAACTTAACTTCATGGAATGTTTTTTACACGCGCTCAGACAGTTGTACACCCGAAAGTAATCGCAATAAATCTTTTGAGTTTTTTTTTTTTGTCAATATTTTTTGAGTTTCCAAAATTCCGTGAAAACCAATATTTTGATTTGCTGATAACTTACATTGTCATACAGCTAGAATAGTGGTAGTGGTCTCAAACAAATAAGCTTTACTGGATTGATGGATTGATCTGGGTTTCGGGTACTCTATAACTAGCACCGTTACCTGAAAATTGTTTCAATAACTGTTTTTTATTCATTATTTAATATGCATTTATCCAAAAAACTCTTAGCAAACAGAGGGTGAGGTTGTGTCCCTGGTTGAATGTAAATTTCCACGAGAGGTAACAATACGACGCTTCAATCGACGCTTGTATGCAAATGAATTTTCTTTCCAATATCTCTCGAATTCCGCATTTATGAATTTATATTTTGACGTCGTTCTGTATTTGCTGGATGAAGCGGATGAATTTACTTGATTGTGCATCACTTCGACGACATCTCCTATGCAGAAGAGAAGAAAAGAAGTCGGAATGAATGGACCTAATACTAGGCAAATCGATGGAATAAATTTACTCGGATCGATTCCCCGCAGGAGCCAAAGGGATACTAAATTCCTTCTTTCCTCTCCTTCTACCCTCTTTCTCTTGCCTTCTCTTTGCCATTCGTTCCGGGACACAGCGACGAGTCCGTGGACCTCCGCAAAAACTCTCGATTGCGCTTTATGAATAGAGAACCTCTGGCCGTAAAGAGTTTTGCATCGGGACAAGAAAGAATGAGAATAAATGCGAAATGATGTACGATGCTTGGGTTTGTACTTGACTCCTTTTGCAGTTGTGGCGGAGTTGGTCATTCTCACGGAAGCCATCGATCGAACTGTGGTGAGTTGTTATTACAGATTTCTGCCTCTTGTCTTTGCTTATCTGGAAATAGATTTCACCATTTCTTACAGCTGACAAATACTTTTACAAAATCAATCTGTACACGAACCATAAGAATATTGTACCATGAGCATCGCATGAGAATTGTAAGATTGCTGATCACTTCGTACCTTTTGCAAGTCTTCTGTGTCACTTTTCTGTGTCTTTCAGCCTGAGTCACACTTCTTCCTGCAATTTTTCACAAATGAATGTATGTATGGCAGCACTGAAGAAATCGTTGAGTTTTAAATAAGGAAATACACTTTATTGTCAAAAAATAAAAAGTTACAGATTGCGTATGACCCCGTGGAGGACAATAAACTAATTTACTCTCCGGAAGCAAGCGAGGGACCATCCCATCAATTCCCATCAAGGGTTCTAAGGCAGAGGCGGATTCAAAAGTTCCTAGATAAAATAAAAAGTTAGCTGCGAGTTATAATACTAATAGAATATCAATATGTTTGTAATTTAACACAAAAAAATTATTTAACATGAACGAATTATTATCGAACTATAGATTATTCCGAGTATTGTGTTTACAAATCATAAGAATTGAAATAACACTAAATTCACGATTTATTGTTACAATAAACACGTCCCTAGACAAAAACCTGAATAAGAAATCTGTATCTACGCGAAGGAAAACTGGAGAAAAACCCAGGCCTGGATGGGGCTACACAATTAATGTACACAACCGAGCCAAAGTTAAAACGAAATTAATATGAATCACAAGNCCGAGCCAAAGTTAAAACGAAATTAATATGAATCACAAGACAACACAATCTGCAAGAAAATTGTTTGGAATGAACGTTATTTGTAGTCTCTTGGGTCAAAGTATTATATTAATGAAACTTGCAAATATTCATCGAAAGATTTGGAATCAGTGGCGGATGAGGGAAGGGTTCGCACAAGGGAGCGTTTTTCTTTTATAAATATTACCTTGAAATAAAATGCGCCAAATAAATAATTAACAATCTGGTATTATTAATATCAATAAGAATTATTTAATAAAGTTATTAATACGGTATTATTCATTTCATTATCTGGTATTATGAATTGTTTAAATATAGTATTATTCAAAATAATTATGTTGTTCATCATAATTATAACTGATAACAATTATTAATCTGGAAACGCTTTCACAAAGTATACCATTTATCAACTTCAATTTTNCCCCCTTAGCTTTCCCCCCACCCCACCCCCCGCTAAGATACGTCACTGGTTCCAAATTATTAATAATTCGCTCTGCTGATTTTTACAGTTGGAGGAGAGCGATTATTTTGTGAATTTAAAACTTAATTATAAATTTATATTTTCATTAGACGAGAATTGCCTCGTCTCCAGTCGCGTGAAACGGCTGCCGATTCAGGTGGTTGTAGGTATTTCTTTTTCTTTTCGCAATTTTGTTGAATTATTCTCATAAATGTCGCGTAAGGTTCGATCATATTGATTCACTAGTTGTTTGAGCCGATATTTTGTCAGGTTATCGAGAAAATATAACCCTTGGAATGTTCCTCCATATAAGCCCGTAATAATTCAAAATTTTTGGCCATAAGGGCATGAAAATTCATCGCCACAGGAGAGTGAATGGTTGTTCGAACCGTCAGCGGTGAGCACTTGACCAAAGTTGTAGAAGCGCTGGTAGAGTTTGTTGTACTTATTCTGATTTCAACTCGGGAGACGTTCTTCTCCGGTCATTAAAATGAAATAATGGCAATTGTCATTGACGGTGAACGAAATTCATTGCGTCTTTTGGAGGAAAAGAAAAAGACTTTTTTTTCTAAAGAAAAAGAGATCAACTTGGAAATGACGAAAGTGATGGAACTACTTTTATTTTGAAAATTTTTATAGAATATCACTTTTATCTATAGGTCAGGTGAATATTTCACTTTTTCCTTCGAGGTGAGATGAGGCACAAATGACGTAACCGATGATTATACATTTTGCTCTTCTTCTGCATTTCAAGCGAATAATGTTTCTTCAATACGATTTACTGATTACATAATTTTTATTCTTCATTATAACTCATATTGTTGTGATTTGAAACTATAATAATAAAAATCGAGAACATAATTATAATTATTCCCTGGTGCAGTGGATAGCACACCTGCGGCCAGAGTAGGAAGTCCCGGGTTCGAGTCCCGTTNAACACTCCTCCTCCGCGAGTAGGAGGTTCTTCTATAGGAAGTTGAGAGTTAAGAAATAATTATACGCCCCTGTTATTTGACTAAGCTTAAGTGAATATTTACAATCCCCCGAGAGAAAGTGTTTGCTATGGAAATACTCGGCGAGATAATGGATGGGGAGTTGCATGTTCCTGATAATCTCTGCAAGACGAAGACAGTCACCTCACCAAGTTCGGGCGTTGAGTCAGCGAAGGAACGGGTTGTGTCTACTCGACATTTGTGCGAAAGAGATGTGGAAATGTGT
>NNCF01131196.1:0-10913 GCA_002313205.1 Laupala kohalensis | reverse complement strand
TGGCTTTGGCGCACGCCACATTTCTTTCTCTTTCTTTGAAGGGTTTGGAAACGGGACTAGCAGCACTCTGCTGCGGTCGGAGCGGCAGAAAATGGTTATCCCCTGATTGCGGCTAACTAGGGAGCATTTTTGTTTAAAAATTATCGTTTAATAACACAAATTTTATAAATATTACCGTTAAATAAGATGCATTACATAATTAACAATCTGTTATTATTAATAAAAAATATATTATTTATAACAATACCAATTATATTATTTATAACACTTCTACAAAGTATGCCAATTATACTCTTCAGTTTTATATGTTAAGGGTTCAGGTCCAAATTGGGAGGTGTACAGCCCCCTTAGACTCTCCCCCCCCCGCAAATAGATCCACCACTGTTCCTTGTGACTCAATACTGTGCTTAATCCATGAAGAACGAGGATTAATTTAAAAAAAAAAAAAAATAACTGCGCTAAGTGAAGATATGACTCTTCCAAAATATCAAATCTCAATTCAAATTTATATTTCTCAACGGATAATCGGTATCTATTTGTATTTTAGCCGGGTTAAAAAAAAAGAATATAAGCCAACTAAATTAATATTGCATCACATTGATGAAGAATTTTTTTCATTTCTAGCAGATTTTTCATAAAAAATATTTTTTGTTTCTAAAAATTATATATAGATTTTTGTTTCTAAATAATTAAATTATTTAGATATGCGTTATGTAAGAATTTATGACACCGAACCGTGTGGGTCCACATCAGCGCCGACCAACTTACCGTGACCCGCCCTCCAGTTTCTGTACACGGGATGAGGAGGTTCGTAACAGGGTTCGGCGATACGCTGCGAAAACCAAATGAAACTAGTGTGTCTTATTTATTTACCTGTCACGTGATATTTTTCTTCTCATCAACAACTTCGTGTTATTTCATGTTCGAAAAATTAAATGGTATGTTTGTTTTTATTTCTTCATAATTTTTAGAAATATTTTGCATTATAACACAATTTTCTATTTTCTTTTCGCAGGACATGCCATGTCAATTATTAATTCTGATAGCATAGATTTATAACACAAAGGTTTAATGAAAAATTAGTTGTAAAACGTNCCCCCCCCCCCGCCGACGTTTGATTTTTTTTTTTTGTCCAAAGTGCCATAACTCGCGGGCTGTGTACGCATAAATTCGCTTCTATCCGAAAGAGAATTACAAAAGAATCTGGACCAGTATCTCTTTTCAAACTATTAATATGAATGCCCGTAATTCTCCCACGTGTTGTTGATTGGGAAATGCTCTTTCACATTTCTCGAAGCTCAGTGAGTGTTTATAGGGAGCTCAGTGTAGAAACGTCGTCTTGAGCAACTGAACTTTCGCTCGTGGCAGTTGTGTGGTCCGCCGATGGCGTTCGTTGCACATCGTGTTCTTGAAGTCGGAACGGGCACGGCGGGAGCAGAGCAAAAATCGCAAGTGAGATGAATGATTCATGTCTGTAATTGTCATGACACACAACAATGTGAATAATGATGATGAGAAAACATGTTTTAATCGGTTAATGGCAGAAACAATATTCCGGAACTCGCTTGACTCGTTTGAAATGTACAAGAGCATTAAATACAAACGGTTTCTATGCGATTTATGCATCTCATCTCACGTCAAAGGAAAAAGTGAAATATTATTCTCAAATATCCGGTGACCTAGAGATAAAAGTGAAGTAAGAATGCTACAAAGGAAAATTTTCTATAAATCAAAATGAATCATTTTCATCACTTTCGTCATTTCCAAGTTGGTCCCTTTTGTTCTTAAAAGAAAAATACGTTTTTCCTCCAAAAGACGCGACGTGTTTCATTCAAATGGTGACCGGTTGAGGCTTCTATTTCAACTTCAAATCAAAATAAGTACATTTTGTTGTTTCTCTGTTTATGTCGATTTAAGATATTTTAGTGATTTAATTCCATCCATCTACCTGAACTAGTGAATTGTGAAGTAGTTTATTGTCCTCAACATAGTCGTAGTCTGTTTGTAACAGCTCTCTCTCTCTCTCGACGATGCGTTATTTATTGATTGCCCGTGGTACAGGGCTTCTGCACAGTGCAGCCGATGCTTTTACTCCGCCAAAGTCCATAGGAGTGATGGTAAGGGTACGTTGGCAGCGCTTCCTTTAGGATTTCTTTAACCTTAAATCTATCGCGCACATAGGCCGTCAATTGAATTGACTTGTTCTTCTCTGTTCTCTTCTTTCTTTCTTCCTCCTCCAGCGTGTGAACGAATATTACCTTGTTTACTTGTATTTTTTACAGCCAATAGTTATTATTATTATTATTATTATTATGTATTCGCATATTACGTGTATTCGTAGAAGTAGGATCGATTACAAATCAGCCTAAAGGAAAAGTGAAATGTCTTGACAATATTTGTATTAGCGTTTGTATTTTATTAATTTAGTAGACTTTATTAAAATTTGTAGTTCTGGAATCTTAGGTCTAATGTTCACATGATAGTATTTCTCTATTTTTGTCATGTTTACATTTCATGTAATAAATAACAGTGTTGACTGAAACTAGATACTAAATACATTTCGAGTCTGAAGCAACCCAAAAATAAAACTTGGTATGAGGTAACAAGATGGTTCTTATACCCTTTGCTAAATACTTACTTAGCTTGTGCTTTCCGAATTATTTAATTTCTATAATTTTTTTCTGGACAATTCATTTTCTTTATGAAATTGGTCGTAGTACTTACTGCGTTGTAGGTGTCTTCAGACAAATGTTTTTCTCTAATTCACTTTTCAATGCGGTTTTACCCCATGCTCGATTTTTGTCAATGGGGAATACTGTTCGTTGATAATATTATCTTCAATTAAATTCTATGTCTCTTATCAATGCGTTTCTTTTACAGGTGAGTGTCCTGATCTTCCTACTTTATCGATGCTCATGTGGTAAGTTGGTGAAGGTTTTTTCATTTTACATTATATATGAAGCAGTTTTTCATTATTAGAACGAACCTTTAAAAGTTTTTTAAAAGAACCTTAATTATTTGTTTACAGTAGAACAATGATTTTTTAAAGGTCGTCTTCCAATGCACGATGTGGAAGCGTAGACGCGCCGTGTCCGAGTGCGTTGCATTGTTGTGTGTATTGCATTCGGAAAGTCTCCTAAGCGCACGTTTTGTAACTTTGGATGAGATAATGTAACCCTAAAACAATTCTGCACAGAAAATTTTAATTTCCTTTTATTTACCCAAATTGTATTGACTCAAAGGAAGAAAGATGCTTAAATTTTTCGAAAAGATCTCGTCCGTGGTAAGACCTGGTACTATGAGGATTTTCTTTGTTTTACTTGTCCGTAAGGATTGTTGTGGAGTGTGAAAGGGGATATACAATGTAGGAAGTTAGAGTAGGGTCACAAGATTCCTTCGACAGACTTTTAAAAATACGAAAAGAAGTGCACTGTTTATAAAGTTCGGTAGGTATGAGCCTGATTTGTACGAGTGGTTTTTTGCTCTATTTTCCTTTTGGCCTTAGGTCATCTTAGGTNTTAAAAATACGAAAAGAAGTGCACTGTTTATAAAGTTCGGTAGGTATGAGCCTGATTTGTACGAGTGGTTTTTTGCTCTATTTTCCTTGGCCATTCATCTTAGGCCACCTTCTACGCGTCGTTTCTTTTGCTCTAATATTCCTCGTATTCAATCTACCATCATATCCATTAACATCTTATTTGTCTCTCTTTTACTCTGCTCTCTATTTCCGATCTTCGTTCGTTATCAGTCCTATTTGTGTCACATATTCCTTTTATTTCTCATACTTTCCCTATTTTAATCAATTATTTGTTCTGTGTTGATTCTATATTTCTTTCTCCTTTATGTTTTACTTTTCCTTACCATACATTTCGCAGTACAAAACAAACAAACAAACAAAAAACGCGCTCTTGTCTCCTTTTCCGCACTTGCATTTCTCTTCTCTGCCAATTCTCTTCAAATTTCCATATGACAGGAAGGAAGGAAGGAAGCCGCAGTCGGCGTGGGTTTTTGTCTGTGTGTTGTGGTGGAGGACGACCCTCCAGATTATTACTTAAGTGATAGATGTCTGTGTTGCTTTAGAACAATTTGATTCAGCGACAGTAGTGGTTGTGTCTTCGCTCCCTAATACTGCGTTTTCACAACGCCAGTGAGCAAGCAACAGTTGGCTTCCAATGAACGGAAGAATTGTCGGCATCTCTGTCCACACATGCAGTAGTGCTTTGGCGAGGCCATTGGTAGCAGCTGAAACACGACGCCAGTTGTCAAGTAATGCTGCTTGAAGTGGTTGGACGCCAATAGTTGGCTTGAGCCTATTTCGCAGGACAAATCATTGGCTTCTCAAATTTAAAAAAAAAGAAAGGATTAACTGGACTCTTATGGGCCCTTTTGGTCATTGTAATTTATTTATTTTTATAAAGACTCGCTAGGCTCTTTTGCCTAGGGGCGGCATCTATGGAAATAATTATGGTCCCTTGCTTGTCATGCGCAGTTTGTAACTTTTGCATTTTGACAATCAAGTTTATTGTATTCTTTAGAATAGGGGTGAAGAGAACTGTGTTTGAAACTTTCTCGCTTCATAAGCAGCTGCTGTGCTCTTGCATCGGAGCAAGAAGAGAAAGTGAGCTCCGTCTCCTACGCAGCAGCTGCTTATGAAGAGTCAGTCACTCTGTGAACACCCCCGTGTTTTATTATCTATCGCCTTTGCACAACGTTGGCTTTTTTTCTCCTTCGTATTACGCAGTAACTCGTCTTCATCTCTTTACGCCATTTTGTATCTTTGTTTTTCTGTGCGGGTGTGTTTTGTTTGAGGGAAAACAATATTCCATCGTTTTCGTCGCGGTTTAAATTTCATGTCGTTTTTCTCATTAATTTGTTTTTTATCTATAAATTTTTTACCACGTGTTAGAAGACCAAATCATGGTAGATTGTGTTCCTAGAGTTATCACATTGAATTAAAAAAAATCGTCGCTACTTATTTTAAATGTTCTTTTGGTATAAGAAACACGATTAAGGGTTATGATAAGGATTAACTTTCGGAATATTTTTAATTCTTGTGCCGTGATCGTTGTCCAAAATAAAATAATATTCCGAAGTTAAATAATTAGTAGATAATCTTTATGGTAAAAAAGCACTTGCAAACAATATGACCACGTTACTAAGTTACTCTTGAAAACTAGTGGGGGGAATTAATCCTTATAAAAATATTTAATATATACGTACTGTTAACCATTTATTATTCCAAAATGAATCGTAGTGCGTTTGATGCAGATTGTGGTCCTCGCTGAGCCGTGGGTGGGTGGAGGGAGCCTGAGGTTGCTGCGGAGCGATCGAACTGGTTGTTGTATGTGAGCGAGCGATTTGCCAACTGGAAGCTTTCACTCGCTACACGGAAGGAGACGTTTCAGGCTGTAGCTTCTTCTTCACACATCTCGTCTCACAACCACTCATTTCGTTACCTACATTCAAATTCTTCATCCTTTCCTGGGAATAATATTTAGGCGTAATGCAAGATTAGTCTCGAATGTAGAGTTGTTTATAAAACGTAACTGTTAAAATAAGATTCTCCCAATCTATAGTTTCATAATAAAACGAACTATTGAACTTATGATTATTATTATCTTAGGAGTGTCAAAATTTCAATCCTTAGAACCCTTGTTCGGAATTTATGGGATGGTCCCTTGTATGCTTCCGAAAAGTAAATATGTTGCCCTCCACGTGGTCATTCGCAGTTTGTTCTTGTTTTTCTTTTGACAATAAATTTTGTTTACGAACTGTGTTGTAAATTATACATCAAAGTATTGTTTCGATCGAAATTTTGTCGTATTTCCATTATCTTGGATTCTCATTGATCCGAATTTTGGAACTTCCAATCGTATGCGTTGTTTCGAAAGTAAAATCAGGGAGGAAAATTACGTTCGGTGAATCAATGAAATCAATGAAAGATTTTTGTTCAAGATGCAACTATTTTGTTGTTCTCGCGTTAATATGATCTGGAAACTTCTTGAAAGACTTTTCAGTTCATTTCAAGAAATGTTTATAAATATTAAACTTCAATGGAAATGCCTTTAACTGATCCAGTGAGATCAGAGATCAGAGACCTGTGCGCCATTTCGCGCAGCATTGTTTTTCTTCTTCTTTCGATTGCTGTCGAGAGTCACGATCGATCTTAAACCAAAGCCCTCAAAGTGCTGCTTCCATTCATCTTGCAATGCATTTCCTAACCTCACTTTCACTGGCTCTGCTGAATTGCGGAATCTCTTAGCAACATCTGCTCCCTCGGAGATCGACGCGACATACTCTTCTTCATGACTCCTTCTCTTTCATTTTGAGCGTTTCTGCTTCTTGTGTGATGAAGAGAAATTGGCTGTTGAATGGCGTCCACGGTGAATGGAGACACTTCAGTCGATTCGAAGGACGGTGGTCTATTGTCTCCTCCTCCCTCTCCTTCCACCAGGGGACTTACATCTAGTAAGTACGTGTTTGGCGAACACGGGACCCCGTGCTGAGTCTGGCATTACTTGCACTTACTTGTGCTATACTCCTTCCTTTCTCTTTTCTGACCTTCCTTGGTCACCTCTTGTTTCTTTCTATCTCGACGCTATTAGGGCTAGGGTATCTTTCATTTTCCTAATTTTTTTCATCCCTCTCATTTTTTGACTCTCCTTATTCTTTGTCCCCCCTCATTTTTTGCCCCCCCCTCCATTTGATGTATGTTGTAGATCAGGAGGGTTTTTAGTGGGTAGGGTTGAATCATTCGACGAGTCCCACACGCNAGCATTTTAGGACTCTAATGACCTCGATGTCGACAAGCCGTAAAGCCCCCCCCCCCCAAAAAAAAGTACCGTTGAGTTGTAACGAAAAAAGAAATAAAAAGTTATCTAGTGTAATGCGTGACACAAGTGTTTGTATTGTGTGTTTAAATGTGCGAAATAGTTTTACCCGACAAAGAAGATATCATTAATAATGTAAGATAGCTTCGAAGCTATCATAGTGAAAGAAGTAGATTTTCTTGAGAGAAGGTTGACAAAGATTGCGGTTCGTCTCACGAGGTCGTAGATAGAAATTCTCTCGTCAGCCATTATCATCTGCGCTGTGTATATATCCGACGAACGTATTTGTTCGTCTCGCTTTGCTTTTGCTTCCCTTTCGACGTGACTCGTGCAATCAACTTAATGTAACCTCCATACTCGCTTCGTCAACACAATGAGCCAAGTCTTGAGTTTCTGCTCCTATTTCGTCACGAAATATTTTCCCAAAGTTGAGAAGGTGGGCGTTATTTCGCCCCTTCTTCATATTCATTCAAAAACCTCGAGATCAATCCTGCCTTGATGGAAATACGCTAAATTTTTTTACATTACTTTTATATGTTGGTCAGCGGACACTTGAGGACGCCATTTAACTGTGAGATGCATGAATGGGGAAATAGTCGTGCTCGCTCCTCATTAGTACTTGTTCTTATGCGTTTCAAACATGTCGAGCGAGAAATTGTCTGTACTGTATGATGAACTGATAGATACAAATTAATTCCTAATATTACTTTATTATAATTTATTTTGTGGTTTGAAAGCAATTAGAATAATAATAAAGAAAAAAGAAATTATACAGCTCCGTCATTTCACTGACTCGGAGTGTTGGTACAATGTTAGTAACAATATTACCAGCTCAAGTTAATAATAAATAATTAACAATATAATATTATTAATAACAACAGTAACTAATAACAATTATTAATCAGGTAAAACGTTTTTACAAAGTATGCCATTTATCAACTTCAGTGTTATCTGTTGAGAGTTCGGGACCGATGGGGGGTGGGGTGGGGTGGAGTGCATTGAACTCTCGAGGTTCTTCCCACAACACGCACTCGCTCAGGTTGCTCTGATGCTCCTGATGCAGTTGATGCAAGTCCCCAACTGAAAGCGAATTCATCCCTTGTTTAAGAATCATAGGGGAATCGAACTCGACCTTAAAAGAATGCAATATGGTTGTTCGAATTTAAGTAATATCCGAGTACATATTAATTAAACAACTATTTGCTGTAAATATAACACAAGAAGTTATTATGAGTTCCACTCCCTCGATGCAGAGTATCGCAAAAAGAGCATGTGAATTGAATTAATGGCCGATATTCGTCTTATACATTCAAGTTGAAACAGTTCTGTATGTAGTGCCAATATAACGCGATGCGATCATTCGTTACTTTTAAGGATGATGGCGACGCAGAAGCACTGGGACGAGCAATAAATACATTAATTAATGATTTATTGTTAAGAGAGTAGTTACAATCTACTTATAGCCACGTTGAGGACACAACGTGGCTATTTCACAACCTTTTTGGTCTTTTACTTACAGAAATGAAAGAAAGTGTCTCTTTTTTCAAAGTTTGAATGTTTCAACCGCTTGGTATAAATGAGGGAATTTTTTAAATTTTATTGTTTCTAATGTGGGCCGAATTCATTCTTCTATGCGTGTTTCCTGAAACATTCGAAGGATAGTATGTGTCATTTGAAAAAAACTATATTTCTAGTGATTCTCTATTTGCAACACCTCTACGTTTGCTCCCGTTGCTTCTGGAATAAAGTTAATTATATATATAAAAAGTCTTAAACTGCTTATGACCGCGTGGGGGGGGAGGGGGGATAATAAACCAAGTTACTCTCCGGAAACAAGCAAGGGACCATTCCGAGCAATTCTGATCAAGGGCCCAGGAGTGCGTTAAATAATTATAAAATAAATTATTTAATAAATACGCACTGTTGTACATTTATTATTTCATAATGGATTGTAGATATGAAGTGCAGTAAAAATCGGAGGTCAGAAGTAACAAAAGTGGTCGTGACATTCCCACCTACAGGAAAATCCGACATCGTTTTCTAGACAGAACCATAACCATAAGAGTGCGTTAAAGAAGAGTAAGAGAAGAGTGGGAGTTGTAAGTTATTACAAAGATATTCCTTCTCTTTCCTTCCTTCCGCGAATGCTTTTGCAGCATTGAGTGCTCATACCTTAATGTTAAGTCAATACTTTCTGAGCAGAATTATTATTCAAACTAGAAACTTTCTCCTCGTACTTACGTAACAGAGTTAACACCGAGAAATGTGTGTATCTCGGCTCTTCACTAATATGTAAAGAGAAAAAGAAGTGGAAAAAAAACTAGAAGGAAAAAACTTGTGCGAATAGATTTACATTTTGAACGCATTTTGATTTACAGTTACTGAAAAGGTGACGTAAACAAATACGTCGCCTAAAAATTGTTTATTTACGAAAACTTTCGATTATGTTGATAGACAGCGGCGGATGTAGACCGTAATCCAGGGGAACTATTGTTAATATTATTACAAATATAACGATTTTGTTTTTTAATATAACACATCTATAGACAAAATAGATAATTAACAATTCATTAAACTGTAGCTAAATTTATTATTTGGCAAATACATATTAAAGGATAAAGATAATTTTTTATCAATTTTCAATATTATCTGTTGTACACACTGTTCATCCCTCCCCCGTCAACAACGCGCCAATGACAATTAGAGAGAAGAGCCAAAAGGGCAGCTGTCGCGTTCGACGACATCTCGTTGCTCTTGTGTTATCATCATCTTGTATTTATTTTCCGTAGAAGTTAGGCGGCCATATTGCGCAAGTGTCCACATATCTGATGCACATAGTGACTGGGAGTATGTCATGGATCCCGTACTTTTCGTTCACGGCGAGACGTGAATATTCATAAATAAGTTAAATAAAAACAGTAAATCACGTTTTCGCGACGTATACATATCCCCCACTCTTGGGCAATCCGCACCATTATTCGCCGTGCATACCAAACGTTAACAGCGTGAATATTTGATAACGGGATTTTAATTATAATGTTGCAATTGAATTTCAGGTCAGTACATACAGTTTAGTCACCGGCGTCGCCACTAGAGACCAGCAGATTTGCGATAAATGAAGGGGCTAAATTAATTTCCATTTGATGCAACATCGAAATTCATTTTCAGTGGAATAGTATTACTCGGCGTCGGCAAATTTACTCATAGAAAATAATCAGACGCAAAATGAGAGACGATTGAAAAGGAGGAGGTGATCCGTGAGATGAACCGAGAGTTAGTTTCTACAGAGACATTGTTAAATCACCTATCCTTATTATTCTGAAAAAAAAATGCAATTTCTTATTTTATACATTTAGTAATAAATATATTTGTTTTTTTATAATCATTTAGTCTGTACAGAAATGTATTATAAAACCCCGATATTATAAGGCAATAATTAAGTTTTAACATTTCATTAAACTACGGGTGCGATGTAAACATGTCAGGGTGAAAACTTAAAGTGCACCGTATACCAATTTGTAATTCTAATATATTAAACATTGTATGGAATATCTGATGCGACTATTATATAATTTTTAAAATATTTATGAAACTTTTCTTATGTACTTTTCCGATATATGCACGCAAGTGGTATAATTGAGTACTTTGGTTTGCTACTTAGCCGTCGTCCTAATCGAGTTTTTCTCGACCGCTGAAGGTAAATGGCGGGATGATCCCTACACGACTTCCCGAGAGTGAAGCAGTATTTATCCTCCAATTCTCGTTATTCTTATTCATGTGATTATGTTTTATGACGAATGAATGGCTGATATTTTTTACATCATAGTATATGTATGTTACATGTATTGTTCGTACGTAAATAATGATGTCAGGCGGAACAAAAGGCCTCTGCTGACTTGAACTATAAAGTCATTTTATTGTTACTCTTCGCAACCTAATGGTCGATGAACTTGCAAGTCCACTCCAGGTTGCACCGGTCATCCTAACAAATAGATGGAAAAGATACTGTTCTCTTAATACGTTTCGCAGAATGTTGACAATTATTATTATTTTTATTATTATTATTATTATTATTATTATTAT
>NNCF01131194.1:308987-369391 GCA_002313205.1 Laupala kohalensis | reverse complement strand
CGTTTCCCCAACACTGTATATTATTCTAATAGCGGGGATGAAATTAAAAATTTTAGTAACTACTTCTTGAAGAAATATTAAGTCTGATTCATTAGCTGTAATATGATACTTTAGCATTTCCTTTTTTGTTTCAGAAATAATTGTACAAATATTAATAGTTTCTAGTTTTGTTGTATATTCCATTTCTCAGATGTTTGAATGGTTTGTAATAAAAGTACTTAGATTTGTCCCGAAAGTATACCTTTTTCTAACCCGTCTATTCGAGCTAGAAATTCCTTATTGTTACATTCTTTTTTAGTACGTTCGATCACTGTCCGTAAATATTTGGATTTTTTAATGAATTCTTTTGCTAATTGTAAAGCATACTTCGTTGTATCTGCATTTAGTATTATGAGGAGTTGAGCTTTAGTTACAACAAAATCTGTACTCCACGTCATCTTCTCTACCATATCCTTGATATTGTTTCCATCGTTTTTCGAACCATTTACATTGGTTTTAGTGCTTTGATACTTCTCAGTATTTTTTGATACAAATTCTTTCTTTGTTTCTTTTTTGATCTAATTTTTGTTTTCACTTTTTTTTTCTTTTTTGAGGATATCTCAGTATTCCTTCTAATATTTTTTCTTCCATTTAAGTGTGTACACCATCTTCATCTTCCTCTACGCTGTCAATTATAAGTTCACTGTCCTCTTCATTACATGTTTGGTCATCCGAATGCCTTGTTTCTTCTTCTGTGTTAATTCTCGGTACTATCTCTTGACCTAGATCTTGTTTCTATTCTTCATACTTTTTTTTCTTCACCTGTCTGTCACCCATAATCATTTTTACCCGTACTGGCGTCTCTATGTTTTATTGCTTTTCGAGACAAGTTTCGGATATTACTTGTTTCTCTCTTGTTTTGTGAACCTTCTTTTGAAGTAAGGTGATATTCACTACAATCTACATGGGCGTTTGTATTATTGCGTGTCTATCACCTTGTACATCTCTTTCTACCCCTCTTGACATCTCGGAAACCAATTTCTCACAAAATCCTGCATTTCTCTCTACTTCGTCTTCTAATATTTTCCCGCGCACTATGTCCGCCATTGTGAGGTGAGGTTCCCCTTCTGCTCTCTTAAACGACGTCTGAGCTTGCCTCCCTCCTTCCCTCTCGGCCTTCTCTGTCACTCTTATATTAATTTTGCTAATTTCCTTTCGTGGCATTGTACATTAGCGTGCAAAATGATTTGCTGATCTACAGATAAAGCACAAATTATTTTCTTGTTTTTGAAATATTGTCCATGGTTGTCCTTGTTCCGAAAGGTTTATTGCACTTGGGATCGTCGTCCCGTTCAAAATTACGTATGCGAATCGGATAAAAGATTTTACATGTGCCAGGTCATCCGTCAGTTCCAAATTAATTTCTTTAATCGGACTTACTATTTGTCCAAATCCGCTCAAAATATTGGTTAAAGACTCATTTTCTTTTGTCGGACATACGTTTTTGTTTGTTTGTTTTTTTGCCTCTGTTCCATTTCTTTGTATTTTCACTTTAATCTCTATAATCATTAAACTTTCTTTACTTACCAATTTCTCTACGTCATCATTTTCTTTTAAATACACGCACGCACTGCCTCCTCGAATCCTTGATGCGTAGGTCACTGCTTCTGCTGTGACGACGTCTGCAACAGCCCTCACGCAGTCTCCCACCGTTATATTTTCTTCATATCCCAGCAGAATAGCATTTTTTGTACTTGGTCGCTGGCCGGCGTCTAACCTCCCATGCACCAGCGGTCCCCCGCTGTGCATGCCGAATAAAGAACTCTCTACTTTTCATCAGAAAGTCAAATTCTCTTCACGAACCAGATATACAANAAAGTCAAATTCTCTTCACGAACACAGATATACAAAACTTCACAAAGCCCCTGCAGTCAGTTCGAAATTGTCACCCTCACACGCACAAACACCACCGCAAACCTCCGCCACACTAAAAGTTAGTCTCGCTTCGTAAGTACTCTCCAGATACGTCTTATCTCTACGGAGTCTACCTACGTACATAACTAATCGGACATGCTCCTTATTGCGGTACCAATGAATAGAAAATGTGGGATTGTGAATAAACAGAATTTCTGTAATTGTTATAATCGGATTCTAGTTAGACTCTGATGTCATGGATTTTTCGAATAAAGCAATCGTACATTTACAGAAAATTATTATTTGGAGATATGAGCGACTGCTTTATTAATTTCACATAGAATGTTCCCTTCATTACAAAATACCCAAATATCAAACTTGCAAATTTGTTGTACGAAAAGTTGGTGTACATGTATTATGTTCAACATTTTATCATGTAGATGTTTTTACAAGAGTAGTTAGCAGAAAGGAGAGAATAACAGAAATCCTTATCTAAAAATTTACTTGAATTCAAATGCTTTAATTCCTTTTTATAGGCAAAAAATAATTTAATCGTAAATCGAGGTGAATTTTGTAAAACATAACGTGAATATTTTTTTCGAAGTTCTCCTTGTGTTTTGCATTGTCTTTGATGGTGGGTTATGAAACTATTCACCATGGATTAGGAAATCTGAACATTCAATGAGTAAAGCAATGAATTTTCTAACGTGCACTTTTTCCTTTGTGAGTCTATGGTAAGTCAGACGCATTTATATTGCAATTTGTCATAGTAGTCTCAGTCTTCTTTCTTTTTCGCCCTTTCCAGTTATACGTCTTTGTTAATTATAATGTGAATGGTAGTTCGTACTAGGACAGAATATAGAAAATACCAAACTTAATTGGGACCTCATGAATGTTTTTTAATTCACAGAAAATAGTAATTAATCCTCTTTATTTTCCGAATCTTTTGCTTGTTTTATAAAATTTATAATTAATGTGTTGTCATCAAAAAATTTTCTTCTAATTTTACTGGGTTGTTTACGAAGGACGTTTTGGTGGGGAATCTCCCTGAAAATACACATATAAAATCTCACATTCAAAAAAGAAAGTTAAATAAGTGTATGTGAAACAAACTCTAAAATTTTCTTCATTAAAAAGTACTGTTTGATAACCAGGAAATATAAGTAGGAGGTTAATCTAACAAAGAAGGGATGGAAGAAAGCAATAGCATCTAAGTAAGTAACAGATGTCAGGGCATAGAGGAGGTGACCAGAAGCGCCCCGTGACCTCGCGCCTCGACTATTGATGGAAAGTGGTGCTGTGAGCGGCCGCGAAGTGAACTACGAAAGCTGTCGTTGAATCAGGTGTGCGAGCAATGAGATGGCTTCGAAGTCGGTCCAGATGTCGCTTCGAATTGTAATTTTTATCGGGTTGGTCATAGTTCACGNATATATATATATATATATATATATATATATATATATATATATATATATATATATATATATATATATATATATCAAAATTATTCATAATACCGAAAGCACACATAAATTGTAAAATAAATAATTTATGATATATATCATAAGCGAGATTTCAAAATGGCGGGAAGATTTCATAATCTGAGTTAAGTGTTTGATATGTTGCCATCGGTTGTCTCTAACAAAGCTATTTTCTTCTACCATTATGAGCACGAATATTGAATATTTATTTTTTAATATCACACTAATCGAAATACGCAAAACGTTTCAAACTCTATTTGGGTCATCATCAAGTAGTTATGATTCATTATAAATATTTAACATTTTATCAACGAATTGCAAAAATACTTAGTTTTTATACCAATATGTGGCAAAACTAAAGAATTCCTTGATCAATAATAGTTCATATTTTGAAAATGACAATTAAAATTTAAGTAGCAAGTTAAATTGTTTTTCTTTTCTGGCATGATTTTTGTGGGTGGTGGGGAGGAAAGTTTTCCACTCCTTATATCTTATCTGTGATTATAACAAACAACATAATCTCAGATATAGTTTTAAGTAATAAGTTTTCCAAAACGTGGAAAATAGCCAGTTAATTTGAAAATAAATATCATCCAAAACTTTCAAAACCCTCGTGCTTGCGACATGAGCTTGTGACATACCGAAACTACGCGAAACTCAGAGGCAAATCTTCGTAATATCTGTCAGTTTCCTGAGTTTAAATATTACTTCAGTGGACAACAGAAGGCTACGGGAAACCATTCCTGGGAACATTCACATGATGGAGCAGCGGCTTCAAAGAGTAGTTCATGGATTCATCGAGAGGTAACTTAGATAAAATAATCTTCGATCCCCTGAGGGGGCGATTGTCGCAGTGAATCACTGGAGAAAATGAAGGACGTAATGCGCTTAGAGGACGGTCATTGAAGGAAAGGAAATTGAGGAACTCGAAAGATGGAGATTGATTTCATGATTTGATGAGACAAGGTAAAATAACACGAAGACATATTTTAGGTACGTTGTTTGATTGATAGCGAATGGGCTGTATGTAAGAAAATACAAAAAAAACTAAGTTTAAGGTTTTTGGAGTCCATATTTACCGAGGTAAGTTTGCACGACCCTCTTTATGAATATGTTTAAAAGTAGGTTCCATTAATATGAAAGTATAATGTCAAAGTAATTATCAAACTCAATATTATTTGGAAATAATAATTTAAACTTCAAAGAAATACTAATCTATTTTAGGTTGTAACCAATTCCTTCAAGCAATGGGAGATTAGTGAAACATCTGATTTAAAGTAAGAAACTTATGTTTGTTTGTCTGGTGACAGACTACATCAAATCACTCATTTGAATAACTAGTTTTTGATGTTTTAATAGTTGTAATTGGTTAGAGAAAATATGTTATAAAATTATTTATTTATTTTAACTATTTAACCGTTTGTTAATATTTGTAGGACAACAGGGTTGACAAAATAATCTAAATGCTTAAACATTACAGTAAACATATGGTTTCCTGTTCAAATTAAATGTAGTCAGTACGTCTCATACCCCCCACCAAAGATGCCCAAAACATTTCAGATGAGGGTGATGCAAGCGAGACAATATTTTGAGTGTAAATTTAACAATGCACACGTCGAATATGAATTTAAAAAGATACAAATGTTTACCTTGAAAACTACGCCTTAAAATATGTTAAAACCTCTACTTATTGATATTATTTTAGAAAAGGTATTTAATTTCCAAAACATTGAACACCACATGCCACACACAAATATATTTGTCATTTCAAATGCTCTTAATTTCTTAATAACATCCATCCTATAAGAGGTGTTTAAAGAACATGCATCAAAAACCATTTCAAATGCGCCAAAAAATAATAAAATAATATTAGTCTTCCTTCCCTAAAATTTTCCCTCCAAAACTACTTTTTGTCCTTTCTTCGCCAATTATGACGTCATTGGGCTACTACGCGATGCTTCCACAAGTCATGCAACTGTTCTTCCGCGTTCCAAACTCGTATTCCATGTTCATGTCATTGCCACAAAAGTGTTTTCCATTACGGAACCATCACACACAATGCATTACACGAAAGCAGGATATTATCGTCGCATATATTCATAAAAATGTTAGCACACTCCACAAAAGAATCTCGAACGATTATAGAAAGTGTCCACTCAACTTCTCAATTGTCTGACAATCGCAATATGTTCTCGTACATAGTAAACGTAAAAATGGAGGATATCTCTCAAGGAAATTTGAGAGAAATATTTTCAAATTTTATAGCTAAATTATTTTAATTATAATTTAATAACACATCAACTTTTCAATTTTGAAATACAGCTTAGGTGTGCAAACCTGGAAAGTATGTATTTATTAAAGTTTTGTTAAACAGCAAAAACCCTCTATTAATGGAAATAGCAAGTAAAATAGTTTTAATGAGGATACTTTCTCTGTTTCTCTACAGTAAAATATGTACGACGGGATATCAGTAAGTTTTTCGTTCCAATGCTGATAAGGTACAAAAAATATCTTGTACGTTAAGGAATAATAGCCGATGTTATTAGCAGATAGCGTTCTTCAGCTCTCGCCTTTCCCTGGTCACTTTAAAATCGCTATCTTATTTCTAAAATTAACTTGTTTTAGAGTCTCTCGTTTCTTTCGTCATAACAATGATTATTACAAAGAATTATCATTACAAAGATTATTTTCTGGACTTTGACTTTGTGTAACTTTACATTTTGACAACATAATATTTCCTTCCATATTCTTTATTGCAAATTAATTTTGGATAACCTTCAGTTCTTAAACTGTCTCCCGTTGTTATCACGTGTAAATAATGGAAGAGGTAAAATATACATTAAGAAACTACTAACAATATTTTTTGTTTTTGTGCGTTCTGCAATCGCAGATCAGCACTTTCTAAAATGGTAAAGTTAATTAATTGAGGTAAGAGGATTGTGTCAAGTATTGTACTGGAAATCTGAAGTTGATTGAGTAAAACACTTACTTTGCTAGTGTGCCCTGTGTGATGAAGAAAGATGTATTTACTTTGTTTGATAAAATGAGGTGTAACATATGGATAAGAGCACAGAACTCATATCGAAGACAAATGCAAATTCATATAGAGACATGAATAATCTAGAGAAAGAATTAACACGAGACAATATTAATGTCAATGGACCACGAGAATATACCCGTTTTTTAATTAAAATATTCTCAATGTTAATGTGGTAAAACCATATGTTGACACTGATGGAGCTGCGGATATAAAAAGCTCACTTGCAATGTACAAATTTCTTGTGAAAACTGGACGAGAAGGCATTTTCGTGAGCACTCTTAGGCTAGCTCCCAAAATACGTACACCTTTATCCTAACTGTTTCATATTAGCTTGGTCATGAAAAATTGCACCATTCTTGTGTTTCTCCCTTTCTTAACCAACGAAGGGTGTTCCAAGATTATCTTTTTTAACAGTCCCATTGCGACCTAAATCGACTACAAATAATGAAGGTTGCATACTTTACGGTTTCCAGGAGTAACAATCTACTTTGTGTTCAGAATTCTCTCTTCAGTATTCAGCTTCTACTTTCATGTTACCGAATCCTTTCCCAAGACTAGTTACCGTCAATTTCTGTTTATATGCTACACGCTTTGCTTTACACATTATTACATCAAACTCATATGTTTTTCATACTAAGAATGTATGATTATTTATTTATTTACATAGTCCACTGTCTACCGCGTTCTTTGGCACAAAGTTACTACCAGGGTTTTAAATTCTTTACAATAAATTATTTCGTCACTGTTGAACAAAGCTTGATTGTCGTGTGCCCCTGCTGTCTTTTAAGTCCTGTCTTGTCCCCGCGGACCCTGTATCGTCATGTCTTCATGTCCTCTCCGCTTTAAACTCCCGTCTGACACACATAATATGTCCTATTTATTCCTGTAAGATGTCATATTCTAATCATCCCTATAAAAATCTAGTCCAGTTCCTGATGACTAAGAATGAATGATGGAAAGAGAATTTAAGAAACGAAACTCCTCAGTAACATCTAAATTTTTGAGGGAACAAGAGAATCGGAAACCTTCTAGTAGTATTTCGCCTGTTGGCGAACGCTGTACACATTTCTATCTTTAACTAACACAACAAATAGATTCTACTAATCCATTCAATCACTGACGGTAATAACCACCTCTGACGAAACTCAATGCTTTCTTGAAACACTCTATCATGAGATAGTCCATCCGAATATTATGTTAATATCTCCAACAGTTTGCCATTACGGTTTTCTAGACCCATTCATACTTCGAATATAAAATGAAAACACCCATGTTTGAACAGATAACCTGTGGTTCATTGGATGATCTCCACCTCAAAAGACACAGTAACGTAGATTGTCATCCATATTACTCCGAAAGACAATACCCTCTTCAGCTTAGAACAGTCGTATGTGGTAAACCACCTCATAAACTGCACTGGGCAGGAACCGCTTTGTATGAAGAAACATTTAACTTCCCAGTTCTGTCGTGACTCGGAGGTTCTATCTTGATTAGCAGGAGAGCCAGACGAGCGTTTTGTCATTGCGTGAAGAGAATTACTCACCCTTTCTTCTACGAATCAAACTATTTCTTGTCACAGGAAAACTACTGACCTAAAACAAAAAAGAAAATGAAAGTTAAGATAAGAATATTTTTCAAAACAAAGATAAACAAAAGAAATTCGTCTCACAAAGGTCTCACAAATATTTTTTAAATTTATGTAAATGTCGCACATTCATCAAATACAAACATATGCTCATACGATTCCTACGTTCACTCTACAAATAAATTTTTTATCTTTATAAAAAATCACCTTAGAGAAGTGATTTGTAATATAAATAATTGGCACATGGTGCACGAAATATTAGAAAGTTACAAGTACGACTCACTAGGCCCTAATAGTGGAAAGATAGTGGGTACGATGATAACACAACCAAGAAAATAACTTCCTACTTCCTATTTAAATATGGATGTCTTGATCAATTTCAACTAATAATTCTATAACCTGAAGTAAAATGGCATAACAATAGTTTTTATACGGCAATTCTTATAAAATGATATTATACTCATTAAAAAAAATAATAAATATTGTTTCATAATTTCTTCTATGCCATTTACCATTTTGCACATGGGACCCAATGTAATGCTATGAATTGTTCGTATGTTTTTGCTCGCGAATGCTCTAGCAAGCAAGTCGATATCCAACAAGATGATGATTTGGTCGCTTTTTGAGGGTGGGGGTTTACAGCTTGCCGACATCATTAGAGCTCTATGATGATGATAGTGATTATGATAGGAGGATTCGTCGAATGAATCCCATTCACCATTATCAAGGATAGAAAAGGGATTCGAAACCAGNCAAGGATAGAAAAGAGATTCGAAACCACAACCTACGGTCCATACATGAGTGTTTGTTACGTCTCTCGGTCAAATTTATCTCAACAAACTGTGAAGTTATAAATTCCAATTTGGGTAAACGTACTGATTTAATTCTTTTTGTATAATAAAGCTAGCGATGTAAAAAAATTACCAACTTTTTTGTGAGATTTATATTGCAAAATAATAGATAATTTCCATTTTACGTACATTATAAAATTGAACTTTTCTACGAAAGCAGTCGCAAAGAAACCACTTTCATTAAAGACGTTTCGATAATACACCATTGGCAATGGGAAATAATCTATTAGTTTCTGAATTCAAAGAAACACTTTTCAGAGATACAATTTGCCAAAATGCATTTGCAAATTTATAAGAAGAATGTTTCAGAGTACGAAATTGCCTTCTATTGCAAAGCTATTCCATTCAACTTAAAATACTCTGAGGTACAACATGACAGTGCAACAAAAATATATTTTGCCATAATTAGACAACTGATATGAGACCGTGAAGATATAATTTTAAAAATGGAAAATAAATCGATGATGTCAACACAATTTCTCATGGACAATGTTAAACAGTCAAGAACTTATGTCCATCATGGAACCCTAAAATGTATTCCCGGATATAGCTTGTCGGTGAATCTTCATCCTCAGTATATAGTACCTTTCCTCAGCGTATAAGTAATAATATAAATCGTTCTGATAAGAAAATCTGCACTCGATGATATCTCTTACAAGATAATTACTTTTTATGCATTTCACAAGACATTTCCGGTGTGTAAATCGCCAAGAAAAATGACATCTGAATAGTGCGGTGGCATAGGTTATGACTGTCGGCAGCATTAAGCACTAAATCCATTCTTCATTCATATACAATAACATGAAGTGAAAAACAATGTTAATAGTCCACAATTCTTTCGTACAAGACGGAACAGAAAACGTTCAAGACATTCACAATCAGGATCGTGGTTTCGACCCATTTGGAGTCCAGACACTTCATCTATTTTGGCAAACCAGATGCCAAAATGTCTGCCTTATTCTGTAAAGATTTGTAACCCATCGTCTTTGGTAGCAGCGATGTCCCGCGTCTCGAGCGGAGAACGCCGTCGCAGCCGCCGTCGCTGGGTCAGTCACCGCAACAAACGGCCCTTCCTTATAGGGCATCTTGGGTCACCGCATTCTCCACTGGTGATCAGTCCGTGCCAGGGATGGGGAAGACGCCCTTCGAAAATACCTCGAATGCTTTTACCGGTGCCCAGCTGCTCGACTGCGATCGACCTCTGAGGTCACGGCGAATAACCCCTTCTCCAGCATGGCGAGCCAAGAGCAAGGGTGCCAAGCAGCGGCCATGAACTCAGATCGTTCCCAACACGCTTTTCTCGGAAGGAACGCTGTAGGTCTAAATCAGGGATGTACAGTTTGTGGCTCCGAAAACAAAGCAATTTGGTAGATACACCACTATATAGAACATTAATTTTAATTTCCCAAAGAGATAAACGTAAAATCTTCAGCAACCGGAAACAAACAAATCGTATGGAAGAAGGTTTTTCTTGTACTTTCGTACCAAAATATTAGCTTGACAAATTTAAATAATGATTATTAAAATAGCATTTAATAAGTATTACGTAGATTCTCGGCGAACAAATCGATTTTCCTGCTTTTCAATGAACACGCATTGCAATTTATTGTTGGACACAGTTTCTTTGTTCAAGTTCTTTGTTTTGTTTATCATACATGGTTTGAATCACAATTATTTCGACTAGTGAATGAGTCAAACACTTTCAATATATATCAATATGGATTCAAGCACGATTTTTTACGAACAAAATTCGAAACTTGACATAGGAACTCAGCTACAGGGATTGTAAGAAAAAAATACGACTGAATTTACTACACGATTACCTGCGTATGCGTGTCAAGCTTATCAGTGTACACTATCTTATGCACCCTTAAAATCCTTATATACCTGTTCAATGGTATCTCTACATGATAACTATTCATACCCTTATATTTAAATACACAGGTTGGTTCGAAATACTTTTTAAAGCAGGACTGCAACAAATCAAATCTGTTAAACACATTAAAGTAATGCTTCATAAAATTCTTCAATTATATCCACGATATTTCTGTTGTTTCAGGTAAATTATGGTTGATATAAACGCATAAATGTTAGGTCGGTATTACACGGTCATGTTTCTAAGTCGTAAATATATGATCAAAGATATATGATCATAATTGAACTTTGATCAAAGCTTGCGCATACACGGTCATTTCTTTGATCATTGATATGACATAGAAATATCATCCGTGTAATGCCGGCCTTATGTCAGTTAATTCATTGTTTAGATAAGAACTAGGGACAATATTTTGAAAAAGAATTTATACTCTAAAGCTCGCGTCATAATACAGAATAATTTATAGTGACATAATAGTTATGCCAAGAAATAGTCACAAATCTTCAGATTTTTCTCAGATTCAATGAAGAAATAATTTTCCCAGTACTATCTCTGAAATGTATGTGTTTGTGTCCTAGTATCATTATCATATACGTTGTGAGCAGTTACAACACACAGAATTGTTCGCTAGGTTTATATCAAGGCTTGTGAACTCTATTCATACTGTGCCGATGGGTAAAGAGTACGGAGGTTATGCAGAGCAAGTCACTCTAAATATAACCTGATTCAGATGGTATGACAAGGAAATGGTCTGTACCAAAGTATTATTTTTCTATAGCGGGTTATTCGAAACAATACATACGAGCTAAAAGAGAAAAAAAATTTATCATACAAGACTGTGCTAAGTAAATTTCTTTATCATCGTGTAAACTGAGTCCAAGAAAATGAACTACATTGGAACGAAAAGAAGAAAATAGACACAAAAAGGAATATATCAATGCCTTAAATGATTAATTCATAAAGAATAAGTCCAGAAAAGGAATCACGTTTCCTAAAACAAGCCCCCTCATAAATAACTCATTGGCTTGTGGTTCATAATTCGTGTCAGATCCAAGATGGTCGCCAATAAATCAATCGACCAAAAAATATATTCCGTTCACAGGTTGATTCAACGGAGATGTAACATCCACAAAAACCAGACAACATGTAGGTTCCGTTATGGATTCAACACTACTGTTATTTCCACTGTAACAGTCTGTTACCAGAAGGGAGGTACCGGGTTCGAGAACCAGTTTGTTCGTGATGTTGGTAGCGCTTGCTCGAATCAAGTGGAGACGTGACGAAGAATCTCGCTCCGCCCATATCGCGCGAGACCACTGAGAGAACTGGGCTGTCGAAAATTGGTTCTTCCCTTTTAAATACCTTCAACAGGACGCTACAAATAACGGAAGGAGACTCGTACTAGGTCCAATTGGAAAGGAGAAGTAATATACCGCGGACAGGTGACATAAAATGACAATGCCCCTTAAGGACTCGGCGAGGTCGGTTTGCTGTTGAGGAACGTTGGGTGCACCGTTCCACAAATCGCGGAATGTCTATGGAAGCAGCAGATGTAAGAGATAAGGTGCAAGGTTGACATGTAGAGCAGTACGTATTAATTCAGAGAATTAGAATATAAATACATGTCGATCTTAATGTTATTTCTCCAATAGAATGACTTAACTACTGATTTCATTTCCTACTTAACGACTTCTTCGACCTTCAGTGTAGTTCAAGATTAATATGTTTTTATTCAGTGGTTTAGTGTTTATCCCTATTCTTTTAAATGACCTTATTATGTGAAAGGTTCTACAAGTAGTCGATAGGTCTAAAGAAATCTCTATAAAACATCCCTAAATCAATATTTGTTAAACAATAATAAAGATGAAGATTATCGATGTCAGGAATGAAATACATCACATTGTGCAAATTCTCTGCTCACAGTAAACCTGTTTCCTAAGCACTAATCACATAGAACATCTAAAATTAAGTAAATCAGCACAAGTTTAGTGGCTAACTCTAATTAATGACACTAGTCACAACGAAATGTGGAAAACCACATCAAACTATTAACCATCATAGTGTTTACACAAACACATATTTTTTCCGAACATTTGGAAAATATCAACATAAAAACAAAACATACAATTATCAAGAATTAAAAGAAAGTAAAATCTCATTTAAAAACAAATTACTTAAACTTAAAAATTCATGGGAATAGAGATAAATTAAAAAGTATATCCGAATTCAAAATGAATAATACGCTCTATGAACACAAACATAATTATTTTTGAGCCACTACTCATGTTATGGTAACTCACGGATGAAATAAAAAGTCAACTCTAAAAGTTGTAATAGTATATTCTTCAAAAAAGTGCGCAATTAAATATTTATGTTGCGGTCAATAAGTCATCTCTCCCTTCTCCCATTTCACGATAAAATTAAAAAATGTGTGATAAATAAAAATTTTAGAACTAATAAATACTTGGTTTTGAACGTGGTAGAAACTTTCATAAATAATCATTATTTAATGAATATAAATATTAATGTGTTATAATTAGTAGTTGAAAACTGCGCATGATAATGAAAAGAACAATAACTTGAGGTGTTTAACTTCCCAGACGTAAGCTCGAGAAAATCCCATAAAAGCGATCGTGGTTAGCCGGACGAAAACCCCAGTTGGGATGAAGCAACAGAGATAATGTTCACACAACCACACCAATATTAAGAACATGAGATATATTGTTATTATAAATACTCATTATTATACTCATTAACATTATTTTTAATACTCATTATCAATTAAAATACAAATAAATATTCCAAACCATTGCAACTAATGTTTTTATTTATAATAGCAATATCTCATGTACTTTATATTGTTGTAATTGTGTGTTAATATGTTGTATGTTAACAAATGTTCAATTAATACACCATTATTATTTGTACATTTGTCAATTTGTCACAGGAAGTTCATAATACATTCCAGTTAAGTTTACTGTAACGTCGATCATTATATCAAATTCTTTACAATCTTCCTCATTTATTACACAGAAATATTTCTTACTTGCAACTTCTCGATACATCTAAACATATTTTTAGCTCTCTAAAACGTAAGCTTTGATATCATTTGTAACTTTTACTTCATGCTGAAATTGTAGTCATTGGAAATGATGGACCAAAGTTAATTACACTCCATCTTCTATCGAGGAATGTGATTATTTTCCAAATTCAAACGAAATAATTCATGAGTGTCTTTTTGATCCACGTACATGCAGAAGCCATGAAGGACAATAAGTCGAAGACAAATACTCACATACGACAGTGGACAGCATCCAAGTTTTGAATATAGGTTCTCTCGGGCCCGTCACAATATTCTTTAGAAAGTCATTGCGTCTATTTATTAAAACTCGGTTGCAAATTAAAATACGATTTTAGTACGTAAAGTTTTAAGTGTGGTTTCTTTACTTTTTTTTCAATAAATGGTACATTATTTTGTACCTAACTCGAAAACTGAATTTCTTTGTAACTGCTAAATAACGAACAATTAAACTTATTTTAATAAAACTTGGAACTACACAGAGGGAAAACATTATTTTCCAGCTAATTCCGTGCGAAAGAAGAAGAGTCGTGTAACTGATCAATCGCGGCAACTATCGACTCTCCATATTTGGGAGCAGGATGCGAAATGGGGATTTAGTCGTCTCGTTTATGGGAGAGCAACACGCCCTACGTATTTTTCCCGTTGAACACAATAGAACACGCTACTAGAACACTTCGTTGGAGTTACACGTCGGACGTGGGCAGAGATCCTACTACAGACGCCACAATTTTCTCAGTCGAACTAGTTTCTGGCAAACATACGCATCGTAGTGGACCTGCCTACGCTCCACTCGGACAAAAAAGAATGGGTGATTTGAACGTTGGAGAGTTTTATGTATGCGGTCACTGAAAAATTGTTTATTCACGACTCACTGCGAGCATTGGCATACTTCATCGTTGTTCACAAGAACTCCGCGAAGAAATTGGACAAACATCTGGTATTTTCCGAAAGAAGAATGCAGTTCCAGAAGCCCATTTACTGTGCTTCCCCTAACGGAACGACCTCAAAGCAAATGTGAAACGAGGCTGAATTGCGTGTGACATGTGGTTCTCAGTGTTTTATGTCTTTTTTAAAAAAATGATTCTATGATAAAACCAACTAAAGATAACCTAATTCAATTACACCTTTAAAAGAAGGGAAAGAATAAGGCTCGCATTACTGACGTGGTATCATTTTCATCATATTCATTAGCGCTGAGTATGATGAGAGAACTACATGACAACTACAGAATAATTAAAAAAATGATTTTTATAATTTAAAGAACGCAAAATACGACGAGAAATCCTGGAAGATTACGGTACAAAATTTATAACTGTTACCAATCTAATTGGATGTGATGTCATTCCTCAAAGATAGCCGAAACATCAATAGGAAAAACTTACACACAACAACGTCGGGAGAGAGACGATTTTAAGAATATTTTTCTAGGGAGCACGAGGATTTCCCGAAAACTATTTTCCGTCCGAAAATTATTTGATGGTAAACGCACTTCTAATATTAATTGCAAAAGTTTCAAAAGAATTGTTTTAAAAAGGTAACAATGCGCTGAAAGGTTTACTGAAATTCACTGATTCATTTTGAGAACATATAAGACTAAATACTTAATCGTCATTTAACGACCAATTTAATTATTCTTTTATACTTCATGTTTACTTTTAGAAACAAAGCAACATTTTAAGAGAGTCTCACTCGACATAGGAATTCTAATTTATTCGTTTAACTGGAAGCGCTAAAGTAAGTTTCTGCTCGTAGTTCTTCCTCGTTCCGAGAAGCAGTATGCTTATAAGAAATTAAATTGTAATGTATTACATACGAATTATTCATGTTCGTAGGATTCTGAGCATTGGTCTCTGTCCAGAACCGAACAATTAACCACGGCGTTCCACCTATGCTCATTAAAGAGAAGGTAGTAATTTCACAGTCAAGTTGATGGTACTACTTCATACGGGAAGTACTTGACGTTTTCTTAGAATAAGCATTAAGAACTCAAATGTGTAATTATACGAGATAAGAAGTCGAAGAACGACATTCTATTCTTATACCATAAATTCCAGAGTTGGAATCCCTTTGTTTTCAGTTTCCGTTCGAACGCAACGAGAGAGGTTGCTATTACACAACCAAACCCTTCTCAAGAAAACTCTTTACCCTAATGCAATCTTTACCCTAAATCTTGAACAAGTTTAAATTGTAAAAAATAATTATGAGATGGATTCGGTAAATGAATATTAATTCGACGAAAAGTGCACGGAAAATAAATAAAAGTTAATAAATTCTCAAGAATTTGCAATAGATATAAAAATCACGATTTTCCAATATCCTGCAGAAATAAGACTATCAGTTTGAGTGATATGGTCTCTGCATAGCCAACTATCAAACATACGACACGACAGGAACGGAAGCTTATAAAAACTCTTTTCCTTGTACCCGACGGTGAGCGATGGTGCAATATACTCTAATATGACGTTATGATGGATCCAAAGATGTTGTAGAGCCAACACTAATATCAACATCACGTTGGTGATAACCAACCCATTATCACGGTGGCTATGACATTAATGCGTCGGTGATGTTAGGATGGTGATCGCGATTGTGATGAAAATCGTGTGTCAGTGATGTTAAGATAGCGATGCCAATCATGTGCCGATGATTGAAAATGGTGATCAATCTATCATCATGTCGATGAGTACAATCAGGTTAGGTGATGTTCAAATGGTAATCAATCGATGATGATGATGACAATTATGTGTCGATGTTAAGATGGCGACGACGACGGAGCCGCCGTCTGTGCTGGCCGCCTCGGGGACAACTCCGCCGAACACAGTCCGTGTCATCGACAAGATTAGCACGAGACGTGGGCAGCTCCTCGGTCCCACTCGACTTCCTTCTCCTCCTCCTCCTCCTCCTCCTCCCATTCTCTCTTTTTCTTCTCGCAAAGAACACACTGCTTACTTCCTCTACTTGACACCGTTTCCAACCTTGTCG
Source organism: Laupala kohalensis (assembly GCA_002313205.1). Classification (NCBI taxonomy): domain Eukaryota; kingdom Metazoa; phylum Arthropoda; class Insecta; order Orthoptera; family Trigonidiidae; genus Laupala; species Laupala kohalensis. Next base: position 352,601 of record NNCF01131194.1, on the reverse strand, counting down.
AGTCACCTCCTCCACACCGATTGTCATTCTCGTGCCGGGTCCCACGATTCTTCACTGAGTTCCTGGTGATGCGTATCATCCCCCACCTCCACTACGTCTCCTCTTATCCCAAGAATCATCGTGTTCTTTAAATCCTATCTCCATCATCTAGAGAGTGTCGCAAACATCTTCTCTTTAATCATCATACATCGTTATCCTGTCATGGAATAAAACTGTAAATAAAACGAACTAAGTGGAAACTTCAAAATCCCCATTAGTTGTCACACAATGCAAATGTTATGTAGATTGAAACATGAACAATATGAGGATGCGGGATATAACTAGTTAAAGCTCTAGTCTATAATAACTCACGAGCGTCTCCACTGAACCACGAAATGTGATGATGAATATAATTAGAGTGTACATATTTTGAAATTACCAAACACTCAACTTAACCATATCTGTTGTCATAAATATATCTCAAACTACATTATCGTAGCAGATACCATACTACGCAGGAAAGGTACACAGGAAGTGTGATATTTTTTCTACCTCAAGAATTTCAAATGGAATAAATAATTCAAATTTAAATTTTAAAACGCATTAAAATTTAAAAAGTGTATATGAGTGTCACGATAACACTTGTAAGAGACATGATATCCTAACAATTTAATTTTAATATACTTTCTCATGTTTATTAGCATTTTCTATTAATTTTGTTATTATATTTCATTAGCTTCATGTTATGCTATACTAATTTCAATTTTTCGTCACTTTCGATTCTATAGATGCAATTCGGGATATAATTTACCAATCGTAAGTCTTGCCTTCGGGTGAGATACAAATATTAATTTACTATACTCTACTGTTTGTACGATTTTAATATCACCGTTCTGAAAAATTGCAGTATGGTTGACCACTTTATAATCTCAATGATTGTCTTAAATTGAAACACATAGTTATTGGAAGAAGTTATTTATTGAGAATATAAAAGACAATAAAATATTCTTCATTTTAAAAGTTATTATAGCATCCATATTGTGCGCAACATGGATAACCAACCAACAGCCCTGAAGTAGACAACAATGCCTCGAAACGTTGGCAAAGAATGTAATAAACAAATGTAATTAAAGAAGAGTTCCTTTAAAATGATTGTCTTAAATTGAGACACAAAGTGATTGGAAGAAGTTATTTATCGAGTATATAAATTAATTGATTCCACAAAGCATTACATTTCCGGTTTTTTTACAAATCAAAATCCGTGTCCTATATTTATGTTAGTAGCACAATATTATAACACGTAGCAAACATTTTTATTCTTATTTAAAGTGTGCAGATGTTTTTAATCCGCCTCTCCTTTAGAGCTCTTCATCAGAATTGATGGAATGGTCCTTTGCTTGCTTTCCGGAGAGTAAATTAATTTATTGTCTTCCAAGTGGTCATATGCAGTTCTCGTTTCTTTTTTTTACGCTTGGTTTATTGTTTTTTGACAATAAATTTATTTATTTATGTAATAATTAAGTTAATATCCTTTACTAAGCCAATAAAATATGTCGTCCATACGCGAGTTAACTGTTAAAATTTATTAATCCATATATATTCCACACTTTTATTAGAAAAAATGTCTTTTTCGTGATTGAGGTTTGAACTTGGGCATGTGGGGTATTTTGATCGCGGCAACTCCCTTCTTCCTCTGTTTATGCCTCTGCTACTTCGCTTAAGAACCACCACCGTGAATAAGCACGGCTATGAACTTCAGTGGACCGCATTCCCGATTTTCGTCAACATTCCTCCCTCGTTTTCTGACAGAATCGATCCTGTTTGTCAGAAGTCGACCACCGTGGGGCATTGGCGTGCGCGTGGGCAGAGCAAGGCGACCGTCTGTCCACACGTGAGTGGGACAAAGTGGTCTTGCAACAAGCGTGACACACCACTCGTCGAGGCGGTTCTCATTACATGCCATTTGTATTCCGCGTTCCATCAAGACGTGTAGAATTGGATTATTTGAATGGCGGATCTCTCAAATTCAAATCGAGTTCAATATTGGCGCTTTTAGTTACTTGAATTTCGATGCAGTGACTGTGACATAATTTTCTTAACAAGAAAATAAATTATACTAAAGTAAGATTAAAAGATTTGATTCTTAGACTAAGGGACCTATGACATGGCAGATTAACACACAAATCAATCAATTTGTTAGGTCAAGAACTTGAAAAATACATTAATTGGAAAGTCGCTCAAAATCTCTAAATGAGTTTTTCATCGATCCTCCACATTTTCCAGGCAATTCTAAGGACAGGATTGAATTAATGCGGCAATATTCGTGTTTCGCTTGCATAGATTATAATCTCTACATGATTTTGACATCACCTTGAAATTCCTTACCTCACTCACTCTGCACCCTCAACTACGTCATCGCTCGTCACCATGCACGGCATCAATGCCAATATCTAGTCGTGAGTTGATTGCGATTCAGGAAGAACTTTCTTCAGGCAATGTCCAACTAAGATATGATTCATAATTCATACACTGTTGTATAACCTAAAATTAGTTTATTATAAGTATTGAAAAATTGCTTTATTTACAGAAAAATACCTTCACGATTGTTAAGAATAATGTGATTCATTAAGTGCTTCTTTATGCACACAAATCTGTGAAATATTTTGCCAAACATTTTCCAGATTCAATACATTTATCTTAGAATTATTATCTTTGTTCACATAAAATATATTCCGTACTACTCATACGTGATACACTTTACAATAAGAAACAATATTTTGAATTAGATCTTCGGAACTCGCAGTTTTCCCAGGAAGAGCATGATTAATATGGTTTTGTAAGCAAATAATGAATCTCAGTCTACAACCTTACCAAGAAGAGAGAGTCCAAATAAAGAAATCTCATTATTTCATGGTATTCACTTCATGTTCTTCTGTGTACATCAATGTTTATTTGTTTATTTCACGTCATATTTTACGGTTTGGCGAGATTCAAAACATCAGACTCGATTTTCCACCTAACTATACAATTCGGGTGACGGAAATGAGAAGGACATATGTAAGGTGGCCGGGGAACCTGAGTTACCGGACCGACATTAATCTGGAGTAGATGAAACCCCAGCAGAAGACGTTACGTAGTTCGGTCGAGCGGAGAATCGACCCCGCTTTATTCGGCTCAAGTGTTCACCGGGAGCTAAGACACTAACACTATGCCACGGACGGTGCTTGTTAAGCGATATGTGGCAACGTTGACGGTGACAATTGGATTATATTTACTTTTTTTACTTACGTACAGCTAACATCTCCTGAATAAGACAATCCACCAAGAAACAGTACACATCCTCTACCCTCAAAGAATTTTGTTCAGTAGAAACTTGTTGGGGCACACTGTGCGCGTCACCCACACTTCCGTTGGCAACCGCCCACTCCACCTCCTCGCTCGCAGGTTGCGCTTTATTAATTGCGACACCCAAACGCCCACATTTTACGAGGTGACTAAGCACTGGGTCCATCAGGACGTACTTAAGACTACGCGGCTGGTTCGCAAGTTCTTTGCACTTCCTTAGTACTAAACGAATTATCCACTTAACTCACTGATGAGGCATATTACGATTTAAACTGTGAAACAACGCAATTTGGAGTTTATACAACACCTCATCCACATCGATCTTGTTGTAATTCTGGCATGTGACTCGGAAAGGTTTCAGGGTAAATTTATTAGCTGTCTTCTCCTAGAATATCTACGAATTTTTCCAATCTAGGTACGATATTTATTACAAGTTTCAAAATATGGGTACTACACCAAAGACTCCCCTTTCATTAATCACGATCGAGTGTTTTCAAAATACAAGTAGAATTATGGCATATTCAGTAAAAAATGGCGACGAGATTCCCAAATAGCCAAAACCAGCACACATCGAAAGGAACAATATACAAGACAACAGAACTGTTGTTTTTTTAATATTCTTATATTTTACAAGAATGTAATAATGACAAGAATGTTGATGACTTTCACAATACACAGAATTTATCTTTCTTTCATTACACTTCCGTCACAGAACATTCTAGTCATGTATTATTAAATATATGAGTCATATTATTCATAAATTTAATTAATATGTATTCTATGGAGACTATTTGGGGTGCAGCGAAATAAAAACACCATTGACATCTTGTGAAAGTATTCAAATTTTTAAACAATTTCTAGTCTTTTCTACAATAACAATATATTCAACACAGTATAATCCTGTAAATCACTGAAGCATGATTAGTATTTGCAATTAAAACCTTTCATAGCTGTCTACCCAGCAATTAATGGAGTTTCAATAAAACGTTTGCTGAATATGTCAGGTCTTTCGGAAGATACATTTTCTTAAACTATTTTTATAATCCTCTTTTACCATCGTGTTTCCTACATCACTCATTCAATTTTCCGACGTCAGTTTCTTTGTCCAAGTTTTGCCTCAATTAGTCTTTTCTTTCTAATTCATAATAAATGTCATATTTTATATTCATTAAATCTGTCATAAAATTCATAACAAACGTCATAGATTCAAATACTATATATTACATTAAGAGGGAAAAATTATAGTTGAAAAGCTTTTATGATTATATAAACGAAAATCAACGCTTAAATAAATTAAAAAACTGAGTGTTTTAGGACTGATATAAATTCAGGTAAAATGATACAGCTCTTCATCGTACGCCTCTCGTATCACACCAAATATTCAGAACTGTCGATAAATCTATATATTGTATATTTATTTTTTTTGTTGATAAGAGTCTATTGTGTCCCATGCATTGTCAACCCGCGTAAAATCGTGTGATCAATGTGAAATCATTGAGTAATATGGGATCAAACTCGGAACAACGAAGAAAACACATGTAATACTCATTCCTTACGTAAAGCCAAGGTAACTCCATTTGAACAGTGAAATTTTATGCAACCAGAAGCAGACGAATTAGATCATCAATAGCACTACATTTAACTCACAACTTCCGAGTAAATGAGTGCTTGCATCGTCAAAGGACGAGTGAGAATTGCGACGGACCGGGACTCGAACCCGGGACCTCCTGCTATGCAGCTGACCTGCAGCCAGCACCCAAGTATCCAGCAGGGGGTCCCGTGTTCGAGTCCCGGTCCGTCGCAATTCTTACCTGACCATTGACGATGCAACATCACTACTTGTTTCAAAATCATTCTTGCGCTTGAGTAGATCTCATCCAACCTTCATGAACCAAAGTAATAGTTTCCTGTGGACCTTACCACTTGAATGAGTGACACGTCACAACGGTGTTTCCTAATCTGCTACGCATGTTTCTCACCTTGACCGCTCTATGATGATGGATAGTCGGTGGCGACAGATTCGGCCTCAACTTACAAACAATAATGTGTGAAGGAAGTCTTATACTCAACTAAATGATGTTTCAAGGATATTGAAGTATCAAAGCCAGTCTGCTTTGAGTACATGTTATTGTTAAATTTGGGACAATTTCTGACTATTTTTGTCGATTTGTGCACTCAGGAATTTCCCGACATTCCCAATGGTGTTATTCCAGGAGTTCTCTGTCAGTGGTTCGTATTGTTCATTTAGAAATTAGTTAACAAACTTTAATATATAGCAAATTCGGAATGTAAGTGTCGTTTTTCTTTGTAATACTTCAAAAATTGACATTATTTACGTCTACAATAATAATCAAATTGAATTATAAATAAATAATTGTCTATGAAAAAGGTCGATTTAATCATTCAATTTAATGCGTCACAAATGTTTGGTACACAACGAAAACTTGATCGTGCAAAACAAGGGAATATTCTATACCTGAATGAAACATTTTTTTAATATTTTAATCTTTAAATCATACTTCGAAAATTTATTAAATAAGGGACATCCGCTTCTTTCCCCACTTACCACTTCTTCATCTCAAATCTAGAACTCTATAGAACTCCAACTTGGCGCTCGACGACGCGGAAGAAAGAAAAAAAAATTTGCGAAGAAACTTTTCTTTAAACCAATATCCTGAAAGGAGTCTTTCAAACATTTAGTAGTCAAAAAGAAGGCGATGGTGAGGGCGATGGAATAGTGATGGGAGAGAAATAAAATGCGGACAAAGTTTATTATGCGAGGAAACGCAAGCGTTAACTGTCGCCCACTGTACAAATAGACAATTTGTGGGTGGTTATTTATCCCATCTCACGAGTAGTTCTGCGGTGAGATTCAAATTTCTGGATTATCAAATGCCACGGCAAGAAAATAACTTGTAAGCCAGAAAAGCACCATTTATTCGGGAAAACAGAAAGATATTCAGTTTATCACAAAATATTATTCTTTCATTGTTCTATTTTAAAAATAGTTTGTACTACGTAAATTAAAGTTCTGAAACAAAATGATTATAAGTTTTATATTCATTCTAAAATAAAATTTTCGTCTCGTACTAATTTCTTTCCAGCATCTTTAAAACATAGGAAAAGGAAAGAGAAAAACAATCAGGTCGTTATTATTATTACACAAAAAAACTATATAGTGACTTTCTCCAAACTAAGACTATAAATGAGGTTATTTCTGATTCACAATTACGTAAATAATAGTTTCTCAGCGGATAAAATAAATATATTTCTAAAGATAACGGATGCGTCCAATGTAGAAATTATTGCGAATATACAGAATTCTTCCGATTCATAAAGTATTAATTGTCGTATTTCATTCGTTTTGCACCTAATCGGTGTAGGCTAAACCGAGCTATTTCCTTTTCACAAATTGCGGTAATTAATTCTTTCTCTCTTCTGGTAGATGCATTTTCTTTAAAATTAGGATATTCAGTTTTAGAAATTATTGTTCGAATTTTTGTGAGTAATAACATTTAGGTAAGTTGACCTTCGTTGAGGTTAAAATAAAATCAATAAATATCTCGTTCAGCAATTCAATATGCCCAGATTGTGCATCCCCTTATTGTGGAAAATAATTACCGCCCACTCTATCATAGATATTAGAGAGTTATTGCATAACGTACACCCTTCCTAGCGTATACTTAAGTTGATGACGCTAACTACATAACGCACATGGAAAGAACAGGTGTAAAGAACATCATATGCAAACAAAGGCGTTCTAACGTAGTACGCTAGGAGCGTTAGTGTACCACTAACTTCTGAGCATGCGCAGAAGTAACTTACATATGGATAACGTATACACTAGCTCCCGGGTGCTCAAAAACTCCCTAATTTCCCCGTTACCGCGCTCATGGAGATAGCTAAAAAATCAATCTTAACCGGATTGTCTATCCTTCATTCACCCGAGAACATTCCTCACGCGACAGCATTGAGGTACTTCGGAACCAATAGGATTAATTTATTGATTTTTATCTAATTATTTTTACTGTTTCAGTGATATTCATTGTTTTACAAGGAAAATCGGTTCACGTACGTTACCGGACGGCGTGGTCACCTAAAATGACCAATGGAAAAGATAGGCAACAGAGCTGAGCCTTAAGCAGGTTGCCTACATGCTCCTGTCAAAGTCTGAAATGAACTAAAACCAATTTTTCTAGACGTGAAATCGTAGTCAACCTTTCTCTTATACCATATATTCTGAAAAATTAAATGAAATCAATCCAACGATTTCAAAAAAATAAATCCAGAAATTCATGTTTTTTAATGTATATTCAAATTTCGAACAAACAATAAAACTTGACAAAAACGTGCAATAGCTTGTAAAACTATATTACATTTCCCCCTCTAAAGAAAAATCATGTTCACCTTTAAAATAAACGTGCGTTCTTTGTCCAAAGGATTAATCTCCTTTTCCTCACGTTCAGAGAAATACCTGTCAAGACACGTAGCATTAGTCCTCTTTCAAATTCATGCTTACGTCATTTGCGATACAGCTTCTAAGGAGGTAGTTTTTTCCCACTTCTTTAAAAACATTGTGACCTAATTGACAAGAACAAGGCTGCGAGTTGACTTGCACTTTACAAAAGAAACTGAACATGGAATAAGCCATAAAACATTCGTCTTGACGGTATTCATTCCTTTAACGGTCATTGCTGTACCCAGAATGTATGAAACTCTTTTGAGATTAGCTTTTGATGTGTTGAGAAACGTGCAACGAAAAACGTTTAGAAGCAATAAAACTTGTAAAAGGTTCCTTAATTAACTAGCATAGTACCAACAGATTTGCTCGCGTACATTTTTTACTTTCGTTTGCGTAAATTTTTTATCACCTTTTCTTTTTTATATCTCCATTTCTATAACCATAAAATATTATTTATTTGATTTTCGTTAGTATCTTAATCGTGTCTACATATAATCTGGAAAAAGTCTTCGCATATTAAAACCAAACTATGATGTATGAAATAGATCACGGAAGAATAACACATTTTCTTCAATTGCGCATATATGAATTTTATTGTTTATTTTCAAAAAAATTGAATTCACTACTTCTTCGAAAAGGTCATAACAAAACACGGGCCGCAACCAAACAATGAAGAATGTCTCACAGGCGTGAGAAGTATCATCCCATTATACCAATATCGACTATTTCTGCGAAGAATAATGAATAGCCTAATAAACCCATTTATATGTCACTATGTCACGTTATTCATAAAACATAATGATAGATAGATAGATAGATAGATAGATAGATAGATAGATAGATAGATAGATAGATAGATAGATAGATAGATAGATAGATAGACAGACAGACATATGTGCCTTCCTCTGCGGTACCTCATGACTAAGATTGATGCTAAACCTTTATTTTTCTAAAGTTTATTTTTCCACAATGAAAAAGAGAGTTTTAATTTCAAAATTTTTTCAAAAATTAATTTAATTAAAATATCATTTTTACACCATAACTTTGGGTGCGAAAAAACATTTTGGTAAAAATGTTTGTCTACTATACAAACCAGATTTTTAATAGTCACAAAATTTAATTTCAATCCAAATATTTTATATAAATCCAAATATAATGTTGTTAGTTTCTTTTACGTACTCGTTCAAAAATTACAAAAATAGAAAACAAAAACCACGGCATCTTTCCTCATTAATCTCACAAGTTTTCTGTGCACTTTTGATGACACTCTAATAATTTCTTTTCTGACGAGTATTTATGTTTTGAGGATGAAGTTTGACATTTCACAAACGGTTCGTCCAAGGATCCCACGACAGTTTGATGTTTGGAAACCGTAAAACTTCTCCGCATTATGGACTGCTCTTTAAACCGATGCTAAAGAGCCCCTGGAAGTGTGCTCGTTCAATGCACATTGCACAGAGCAGTGCTGAGTCAGAATTTGCCAAAAAAGACGCGCGAAGTGCGGACGAACGAACGGTCGTCTTCAGAACCGGCAGAAGGAATCATTCATGACTGAATTCAGAAGGTCAAGATAACGGCGCTTCTGCCCCTGAGAGAGCTAGCAATGGAAATCTTTTTACCATCACTTCACAACCCACGATGCAAAATAAAAAAAATAACACAAAAAAGGCCACTTGGCACACAATGAGGATAAGACTGCATCTTGCGCCGGTCACGGCTTTGCGAACAGCCAAGATGGCGAATACGAGTGTAACTGGTTAGGTTAAATTGTTACCGAGTACGAACACATTGCTTTGACTTGTGATGGAATGAATTGAGACTAGCTTTTGTCCAAACATCTGCCCTTACATTGAGTTGAACTTCTACATCAGAATGACCACTTTTTTCGATTTGATGAAATGTTCCGGAAGATACTCGATTGACCACCACTTAAATTCAACTCTCTTTGCGGCCAACAAGGTCTTCGTCACTGCCGTTCATGGGTGCATATCTCTCTTTTCTCAAAGTTGTTGTCCATGGGTCAATGGGTTATCACTCCAAATAATCAATCTCCACCATCTGAATAACGGAATAATGGAGGCGTAGAAAGTGTCTGGCGTGAAATTAGGATTGATTACAAATAACACGGTTTGTAGAATAGAAAAAGAGTTATACAATCAGTTGCAATAAAATTCATTTAAAAGTACTGCTTTGATGCCAAGATAAATTAGTAATATTTAATTCGTAAATAAAATTAGTAGTATCTCAAGCATTAAATACTTTCCTTGAGGAGGGAGTTTCTCTATTGTTGCAAAATATTCCTACTTACACAATTTGTACTACGAGTACAAAACGTACCTATCATCTGTTTGGCTTCACATATCAATAGCGTATCTCTTCTATTATTAATCAAACAATTTTTTAAATAATACTCCAATACAAAGTTCCACATCTTAATATTGTTCAAATGCATGACACAAAACTACTTACTTGCAAAATTCCCAATTGATTAATTGAATTATATCGGTTTTCTTAGATATATAAAAGAAAATAATAATAGTCTACTAATACATTCTCTATTGCGATATTTAAAATTGCATTTACTATCTGTGTGATGAAATTCACGAATATTATGTACTTTCAAAATATCTTTATATAGTAGAACATAATAAAGAAACATTGTGAGATGAAATGACATGAAACTATTAATTTATTGATATCATAAAACAGTTTATTTCAGCACTAATTCTGTAGTCTGTAAAACATAAATAAATTGAACAACCCACGAATAAATGTTTAAACTTTTAAATGTTTAAACTCTAAATATCACTTTAAATGTTTTAAACTCTTAAAGTATTATGTCTATTTATTATGTTCCTCATTGGAATAAAAAAAGGTTCTATCGATTTGGCTTAAACTTATCTCCTTAAAAGAACACACCTGAGGCGTCTTCGTTTCGCTGTAATGGCGAATAAATAGCATTACAGCAGGATAACGATATTCTGAAAATATTTCTCATTCTCGGAGTCTTCTAAATCTCCAGCAATTAACCACCAATATAGATATTTAAATAGTCGATCATGAAATGAGACGGCTAAAAGTCCATTCATCGGTTACCGAAGAGGCGAACTATCTAAGAATGTTATCAAAGATCATTAGAATTCATGGAATTATGATACCTTGATCCACTAGAGAACTGAACATTCCTCTGTTCACGGATATTAGCAGGAGTGGCGATTTTTTTAAATAAAAAAATGTATTTCTTTTTAACCACATGAAACTAGGAATTACACTCATAAAATATTCCTTATTGTATAAATTTTTATTATTATTATTATTTAAAAAGTTATCATTTGAAAATTATAAAAAATCGTTGGAACATGTGATGCAGTACACCTCAATTTTTTTCATAATAGATTTAACAACATTTCACTTCTAACAATTCTTTACTTTTAGTTTAATTTTAACAGAATTTATTTCCATCCATATGATTGCCCATTTTAATTGCTCCACAAGTCTTTATCCTTTTGTTAGAACATCTCCTCTCCAGGAAAATGCCGTGATGAATCCCATAATTTTACATTGGTTTCACCTATTTAGATCATACCAAATTCTGAGAATATCTGCAACTCTTTTTCGGGGAACGCACCACGAAATCTAAAGTCTGAACTTTCGTGCGTAAAATTGACGTAAATTGAAGACAAAATGAAGAAAACACAACACCAGAGAAAAATGAAGTATCTTCAAAACGAAAGTTCAAAAAAACCAACTGAAAAGTTCGTGAAAAATCTTATTAAAATAACATACGAGTGGATAGAAGAAATCGTGGTACATATTCAATACAATTGAGTATTTACTTTAGTATATTTGGTAATTGTGGAGTATTAGTAAAGAATGATAAATAAAAGCTTTATAGTATTAAAACTATGAGCAACAAACGACGTTTAATTTATCATTCTATTTACTTTATTTTAAAATTGTTTATTTCCTTTAAAAGTTTTAGTAATTGTTTATTTTTACAGCGTTATTATTATTATTATTATTATTATTTTTATTTTTAAAGAGGGATTGAAAACATAAAATTTAATCCATGTTCAAAATTTTACAGTAAAGTAGCACGTGTATAATGAATACGTTCACTTAAATGTATTGTTCTCTAGCTAAAAGAAGATACGTTTCCCTAAAACCTTAGCTCAAAAGAATCTATTTATTAACCCGCATCAATGACAATAACGATTCTCGAAATCACGACAAAATATTCCGACAAAATCTTTTAATAGCAAGTCGTGTCACTTCATTGGATTCTCAGCAACGACTTTTTTAGTTCTCTTACAAGTTTACCTTATCCGTTCATTTCTCAGAGAAAGCCAAGCACAAGAATTCAATTCTTCGAACCAAATTTCTGCATATATGGCCAGCAGGTCATCTTCACCCGGCACAGGAATTTTCTCCGGTCAACATACTTTTCCAAATGAAAAGTATGGATCCGACTCTATCCATCGTCGATTGACCCTACGTTCCTGACCTTCTTCACGATTGCCTAAGGTACGTACCGGAATGATTCCTAGATTGCTGACCGTTGGTTTCCCGTGGTTCCCAACGGTGCTCATTGAATCGATAGTTGCAGTATATTTAAAAGATATTTTACAACTAAATTAAACAACATTAAAGAAACACTAAAGGATGCTAAAAACTACAATTACGATACAAATCACAAGTAAATAAAATTACAATCATTTTAAGTTCAAAAACAAAGATTGGTAAAATTAAAACTGCAACTATCAATTCAATGAGAGTGAATACCAGGGCATTGTATGCACAGCCCACGGCCCTACTTAAGGGGTATTTTAAAGGTGTACAGGCAAAAAACCTCGCCACACATTTGTAAATAAATTTTTTTGTAAGTAAAGCGCCCTATTGAAATTTGATAAATTGAAAAAATAGATCGCTACCCAGGAGCAAGTAAAGAATTAATACTCAAATTATTGTTATTTATATTTAGATATTTTTATTTTGTATGAATATATTTTATTATTGTACACACGTTTTGTATCACATGTTATATACGCAAATATAAAAGATGTAATCATTGCAGATGGTGGTCAGGCGGAGGAGCAGGATTGATGACTTGAGTCTCTCTGCATAATTTCAACACTTATTATTATTATTGTTGTTGTTGTAGTTGTTGTTGTTTATGTTTTAATTTGTCAATTGATTTTTAGTTCCTTCCTTTCAGAGATATTTTCAGTAAATCAAAAATTGTTTTTTACATATTATTATCAGACTCATTCACGCGAAAGTAAATATTGAAACCTTGACATTCATGCAATAAAAACTACTCACAAAAAAATGCATTCAACGTCAAAAAAAGAAACTAAACCGACCTCCATCATTACTAACCGTATATCACCCATTCAATGCTACGACATCAATAAACGTCACGACAAGATAGAAACGAACAATCCACAAAAGATCACATTCCTTCTTCCCACTATTCTACAGGAAAACCACGCCTAAGAGATTCTCTTGTGAGCGCTATGCGTGTAAGAACAATGACAGAAATCGCTCTAATGATACGTCCAACCATGCAGTCATGCACAGAACAGTTCTCGAAACTGCCAGTTAGGATTAAAGGCTGGGACGCAATCCTCGTCGCTTTTTGCCCGCTCGGGGGAACAGGGTTCATCATCCCGAAAGTGAACACTTACAGACTAGGGGTGCACAGATAGGATGTACGAAATAGTCCATAGCGTCGTCAGATTCGATACAAAACTAATTTCAAATAGCTGTTAAACAATACGCCATCAGTTAAATATACTTCTCAACTTTTTTGAATGGAAAGTTTTTGATTCGAATGCTACATAGAATCTCTTCAATTGTTCACCTCATATAATAAAAGACTTACGATCTTTGACGGACGGACATTTTGTGTTTCGAAGCTCACAACATTTTGACTTTCGTTTGAGGTCGTCGTCCGTTAAAGGTCGTAAGTCTTTAATTATTTAATTTGTTTATCTAAAGGACGTTAATTGCAGTAGAAATGTTTACTTCATTTCATTGATAAATGTAGAATTTCAACTACCAAAACGACCACAATTTTCTGTACAGACGAGATTCATTTCTATTGGTTAATTTTTCTAAACTTTCCCCTGTTTCGAGGCCGTAAATTTAATTTACAGGTAGTACAAACTTAAAATGGAAGATAGACCAGAAATAGAATTATATTCCAAATGACAAATATTGCAATTTTCAAGATTAAAGCAGTTATACAAATTACCGTTTGGATGGAGAGTTTAGAGCAACATTGCTGTAATTTTTCACGTCTTTTTCCATCATAGTTTAAATAATTTAAAAAGTACACAACAAAAGTACTTTTCCAAAAAAAGTCTGTTTCAAAATTTTTATGATATAACATACAAATGAAAGTTTTTTTTTAAGTGAAAGTGTACTGACAAAAAACTAATGTTTGCTATTTTATCAATATTTCAACGAATTTAACCAGTTTACATAGTATTAAAGGAAGTATTTACTATTTTGAGGTTTCATTCTAATTTCCCAGGTAACAAATTGTTTGCCTTTCGTGAAAATCATCACGCGTATTCCGATATTTTTTAAACTCTTCGTCAATAAGATTTAACATCATATTCATTTAGAAATTTATATTTAAGTGGAAGAGCTGAACATCCGGTATTATGGCTTGAACAATTTCTGCAAAGAAAAACCTAAATAAAAAATTCAAGAATATTTAAAATAGAATTTCATATATAATGCTATATTGAATGAAAATGGGAGACGGGTCCGGAGATCGAAGTGAGTTCTCTGAGGTCTATGGGTTTACGCAAGTTGAATGACAATTCTAGACATCGAAACGTGAACGGGGTAGTGTAGAGAATAGCAAACCAGAATGAAATAATCAGGAGGTCCCAGGATCGATCCCCGGTCCCGTCTGCAATTTTCATTTATTATAACATCATGTATCTGTAACCTCGCGGTGTGGTTAACCGCAATTTAAGAGATCGTGTTCGTGAGTTGAATATGTACGTAGAAACATTTCATTACAAGGATCGTGAACACAAATCATAATATTAACAAAAACAAAATAGATAACTGAAGACTAAAGAATTCATGATGTTGCAGATATATAATTGAATGCCGTAAAATAGAGGAGGTTTAGCTCCACTTTTTTTACTTTCTAATAAAACTGGTCTTCAATAAAGATAGCAGGAATGTCTTGAAGATGTATCCTCGTATTAGTCATACGGATAAGAACATGCCATTAGATATTTCGCATTTCCAAATACACTTGGTGTGTGAGAGATATTCTGTCCCGCATAATGAATCAATATGTATTTATTTATATAATCACGTACGAGTAATTTATTAGTAATGTAAACAATGAAACTCATTGTGACTGGTTGAATAAAGAAATATGTCAGTTTCTTCTTTAAACGAGGTTTGCTATCGAGGTAAGTTAATCTGGGATTCAGAAAAAATGTATTTGAAACAAAAAACCTTAAAATGATAAGAATGATGCGTCTCTAAATAATGAATCGACATATGGTAGTTCCTCCTCTATCTCTGAGAGGAATCTATCAATCATGCGAGACTGGAAACTAAAACCTCGTACTCGAGAGACCCCATTCCAACCCTCTGCGAAACTAGAATCGGTAATATCTCCGATCCAAGTCCTAAATCTTCCGAGAGGTTGATGGAGGAGGTAATAGCGAGAATGATGGACACAGGAAAGCGAAAAGCGACCGCAGGCGTGCTGCCTCAAGGTCACCCGCTTTAAAGAATAATATGGTCAGCGTGGGAGGGGCAAGGGAGAGCATTCCGAGTACCACCAACAAAAGGGGTCCTCCAGCAACAGAGGTCTTCATCGGTTTCTCTCGGAACGTCACTCGCCAACGCTTTCTGGTGGGATTCTCGAGCACCAATCTTCCCTGAATACCAGAAGAACGTGCCTCAAGGTCTCGAAGAAATGGACGTTGCCCTCAAACTGTTCTGGGAATGAAATGAATCATCTCTCTAAATATTTTGTTGCGTCAAAGACGTAAGCAGATATAAAAGTGTTCCTCGGAACAAATTTCTTGAATTTATTTTATATAGCCTCGTTACAATTCAAATATCAGAGTAATTATCGTTAGTTGGAATTAATTAAAAGCAGAAGTGAAACGAATATCATATAGTCTACATAACGGATGCCACAAATTGCAAATTGTAGGAAATTAAACAAAAAGAAAAAAGTAAATACAGAATATATTTTTCAAAAAATAATGTAAAATCTTCAAAATTAAGTAAATTATAGACCCCTTGTTAACAAAATGTCACGATTTAAAAAGATTTAAATAAATATTCCTTCAAATAAATATTTTTTCTTAATGTAATAAAAAACTTTTAGTATAAAAATTTATTTTTTTACGGAATTCTATTGTAAAATATCCAGACCTATTCACGGGAAGTAATTAATTGAGCCCGACAACTAATTTTGATCCGTTGAGGAAATTTTGAATGTTTTTTTCTTCAAAATATATTCAGTCAATATTGGTGCCTGAGATTTAGACCCCAAGATATTCTTTCCAGTGTAAGAATTTGATGAAAACATAAAAATTACATACATTTTTTAAGAATATTTTTCCCCTGTTATAATAAGAATAAAATCTAAAGGAAGTATTATCAAGAGATAAATTGACTTCTTTAAAATTAAACATTTTAACGATTTGTTCTTGAGTATAAAAAATAACTCTTTTAGTAGGCCTAATATACGAAATGAAATCGTTATTCTGTCACGTACAAGAAACACAAGGCTGGGCGAATAACCTGTTCTCAGAAATCACTTTCGCAGGAAACAGATTTTTTTTCAAACAAATTAATGAATGTTTTATGTTGTTCCACGGTTCATAATGGAACAAAAAAAAGTTCATAATGAAACAGTGTAATTAAAGCGATCTGGGGAAAAACGCATTACATCCGAAAAGTGTTATACATTTATGAGAAACGAAAATATATTAATATCAAGCTGGGTCTATTATAAATACATTTCCCATGTATTCAGACAAAAGAATTATTTCTTACATGATTCATGGACGTAGAAGAGAGCCATAAATCGGTGACTTTTCAATTTCCCAAAGCAAGAAAGTCTCCTCACGTAGTCCTGATGTTGCTTACCTGTAACACAGAAAAAAAGACTTGCGTTTAACAATAATAAATGATGCAAACATAAACACAAAAAAAGGTCAAAGTCCTTGCTCCAAGAACACATAATTTAAATAAATGGTTGTCTTCTCAGACATGCTCTAGCTCATTAGCATCCATAACTCTTTCATTTGGACGGAAACATTTGAAATAACTCACTCTTTATGTCATTGTTTCCATAATTACGTTGACTTACCGGTATCATCTCCATTTCCCAATACTTAAGACGATGGTCCAATCAATTAGATGCAGTTGGATAAGACATTTGATTAGAGAGTTGGACAGATCTATGGAATTATACAACAAAACGTAGGGCTCTCAAAATACAAACAATTTGAATAAAAATATACTTAAATAAAATCCCTGTACTAGAGGCTCAATACAGTTAACCACCACCGAACATTCTTTCAATAATAATAACATTTAAATAGAAATTATTCTTCCGACTTTTTTTGTGGACAAATTTTATTATATATCACGACCTTTCAGCAGTTAATTACTGCTATCGTCAGGTGAATGTAGTCAATAAACAAATGTGTTACGTTTATTTTGTTAACAAAAAGAAAAATTCACTACATATACATATAAAATAATTCCACACAAAAATAAATAATTTGAAAAAATAATTTTTAAATTAAATACTTGCCTACAAAAAATTCGGAAGAATAATTTCTATTTAATTATAATTGTAGACGTATAATGTCGATGTTAATAATGTCATTTCTTTCATTCCGTGAAAATTAACTAGAATTGTTCTTGGGAGATGGGAGGTCAGGTGGATTCATTTTATTTCCGTGACGATAGCTTCCTCTGTCAGATGNCATTTCTTTCATTCCGTGAAAATTAACTAGAATTGTTCTTGGGAGATGGGAGGTCAGGTGGATTCATTTTATTTCCGTGACGATAGCTTCCTCAGATGTAGGCATAAAATTATATAAATAATTCAAGTGTATTTTCGTGTTTTGAAGTATGTAATAAAATTATGAAAAATTTGGAATCAAGAAGATACATATTACTACATTTCAAGCCTTTGCCAACACCAATATGGATTGGTTCAATCGGGAAATTCATCGCAAACTTCATCCAACCAGAACAGCTGCTCTTCCTCACTCTCAACTTACTATTTAAAATTCTGTGGGCTACGATTACACAATTATCGTTCCCTTACAATGGTTTGAGGTTGAGGCAGTTAAAAGTATGTTACTACAAGGAACTCCATAAAATATTGTTGGACACTCAAGGAACAAAATGCACCTTGACGTGTTTAACATCCAAAATGTAGTTTGAAATTCTTATCTTAAGATATTTATTACTTATAGATATTCAACGTAAACCTTGTCAAAAACTTCAATTCACATAAACCTAATTAGCTCAACAATCGGAATTGTAGGATTATTAGACCTTCGCGCAGGTGTGTATGCATCCATTGATGTGGAGTTCGTCGACACTCACCGGCACAGTCTCCATGCAAATTAATTGCTATAATACTCGAAAATTTATGTGGACGTTATGGACGAATCTATGAAAAACTTCGATATCCAAATACGCAATATCCAAAAGAGTTCTACAAACGCCTGCAAGTTATTTTGACAAATAATTTTTCTTCTATTGGTCTACTCTAGGTTCTTGAGAAATTAGCACATTATAGAAAGAACACTCTGCACTAAACCAACGTGAATTATTAAAGTCCAAATATATAAATAGAAGATTGTTCATGAGATGAGTTACATTCAGCATTTCACTTTCTTAAAAAGTTATGAAGAAAACTAAATGTTGAAATATTGATATATTCAGCATCAAAAACACGATTTGATGTTTGAAAAATCATTGAACATACCTACAAAAATCGAAATTAATAACACACTCCTAATATTCAAAATCTACTTACTTATTGATTAACTTTCTTTTACATAACAATCTAAAAATACCCCGTTTCTAGTTTACTTGTCACATAAACCAAGTGAGCTCTACTTTTAGAGATACATTATTTAGCAAGTATCTTCAACTAATTATATGCCGTATTCAATCAAAACCGAATTATGTTATTAACTACGACTAATATTTAAAGTGAATTATTGTTTTTCACTCTTCCTTTAACTACAAATAACTGAAAAGAGATTCTACAACATTTTCTTTAGTTGTTGCACCAATCTTCTCCATCTGTTTTCGAATTCTGATCGTTTTAACCACAATCGTTTCAACCGTAGTATAGGTCGAACCCTCTATTTCTCAGGCATACGCGTTTTTGTATCTTCCAACCTACTTCCTTCCTGGCAAATACCGCAACTCTACCGATCACGACAACTTAGCGACTATAACAGACATCAAGTTAAACACGATTTAGAGCAGAATTGCTGTTGGGAACTGGAATCGTGATGTCAACCAGCAAGTCTGACCGTGATCTTTTCAGTCAATAACGGAGACGCAGCTTCACAACTAGGCTATCAAACATTGTTTTCCTTCTCCACATTCTACCGTTCTCATTTTTACGGTACATGAGACAGAAATGCATCCTATGGAACACACGTTCTTCAAACATCATTCGAACAACGAATGGTAAACAAAGTGACTCATCTCAGCGATTGCAACCGCAAAATCTCCAATAATGATGTTTATCATTCCATATGATTGTGTGTGTGTGAACACTGGAAGAATATACTGTTTCTTTTCATTTATCCCTAAATAAGTTCGGTGTACCAAAAAAAATATCGGATAAAATATGAATTCAACGTGCAGCACTAGTTAAACTTCAAATCGTATCCCAATATTTATATAAAACAAAAGTCGTTGAGAGGTTGTGCTTGGGAAGCAAAATTTGGCGTTAGTAGCCCAGAAAAATCAACAAGAACAATTCTTTGCACAGATTCCTCAACAATTTTTGATTCACCAATTCGATTATAAGTGAGCGAGTGAACCAAATAAGTCACTAAGCCCAAATTTCTAGATCATCCATAAAATTCAGAAACCAAATCCTCGTGAGATTTAACGAGATTACGAATTTCATTTTCTTTGTTGTGCTTTTTCGATATCACAAACAACTGACACTTTTTACTTTTATTTATTTTACTCATTAACTGTTAACATGTTTACTGCAATTTTACCATGTTTTATTAGTGAATTTATGTTCTAATATTTTTTACTTTTAATTTGACACAGTAACTTAAACCACAAATAATTATTTGACATTTTATTTTATGTTATTATTTTTAAATGTTTAATACACAAAGCAATATTACACAAAGACCCAATTTTACCAACAGACCAGAAGGAAGCTCCCTTTCACCCAAAATTAGTCTCCCTAAAAGAAGGAAGACCAATAAGAAAGACAGCCTAAAAAAAGGAGCAGGAATATGGGCATCACGCCTTGGAGTTCTGCTCAATTCTTCCCAAACTCCTTTAATTTTCAATTATAATAAATAAAAAAATCCCAAGCAATTAGAAAAAGGAATGAAATAAAATGGTAAAAAATTTCAATTCAGCCTCTAGTTATAAATTAAATTATGGTGCCATTGATAAGCTTCACTTTTAGAAACAAATCCTGAAATTCAATAACACTTTTTCTCGTGTTGAAGCGAATATCATTATTTACGTCCACTGACACTGGCTCATTAGCTGACGCTGGCAAACTAGTCTTTAAAATGTAACACATAAGTAAGAAAACAGATTACGTAACTATAGGAACGTGACTTCGGATAACAGACTTGTATGTCCAGATCGAGAAACAAAAATTAAATTCTTCATTTTTCTTTACCCTGCTGGAGGGGTGAAGGCATAGAATCTTAATTCCCGACGTCTCCTGGGAAAGAAATGTTGCAACTCGTTGAAACCTGTACATTTTCAAATCCCTCAATATTAGACAACTATTCTCCATTTAACGGAAAAGTCTAGCCCGAGAGAAGCTCTTCTAAAACAGATACGACAACACAAAACAAACCACGCTATTAACTCATTCAGGATTACTGTAATTAAAGAAAAAATCTCCACCCGACATTAAGGGATGTAAGCTATCAAACAGTTCAAAGTGGGAATAAATTTGAAGTGCCTGTAAAAATGTATTATGCTAAAACAACTGCTCTCTTGAATTCTTCATGATTGAAGAAATAATTAAACTAAATAAAAAAATTATATCATATTAGAATACAAAATTAAAATTTTCTGTTTTGTTAGTTGATACTCAAGATCGTAAAAACGTAAGGGTGTATATTTCCGACTTTTCCATACGAATGAGAATAATTCAGCACAACGCTTGATTTACTTGAGTCTCATGCATTGCTTCCTATTTTATTGTAAGTAGTTAAAGAACTTACTCTTGCGGTAAGTATTTCAGTTGTCACGTGTGGGCTTGTGTCTAGAAAGTAAAGCTTCGCATACCCGTAAATTGTGTGAAACTTCTAGAAAAGGCGGCAATCTATTTTAATTTTTACGCAGCACTTTCGAAGAAGAAAATTCACGGAAAATGTTCGTTAAAGCGGTTTTACAAAAGATTCTAATTGTAATAGTTTTTGCAATACAACGGCACACACAATTGGTATACAAGTAAAGTATTTCTAAATGGGTGCATTTGTGTACCAATATTAAGACCAAACAAAACAGGGAATATCAGGTAAAATAAAATTATTTTTTCTGTTTTTTTATTGAAATAAGTTAAGAAAATAATTTGTTAAATTGTTAATATATAAAATTAAGAACAATTTAAACAATTCCATTTTTTACATTAAATATGTTAGATGTATAAATGTATATAAATTCAATCTACATATTACATTTATTTCTGTGTAGTTAAAACATGTAGAAGAGATTTGTAGTCTCTAATTATACCCAAAGGTCTTAAGACCAATCCTAGACTTAAGGTAAACTCAAGAAAGTATCATATTAGGTCAGTTAAGTTAANATTATATCCAAAGGTCTTAAGACCAATCCTAGACTTAAGGTAAACACAAGAAAGTATCATATTAGGTCAGTTAAGTTAAGACAACGAATTTTTTAATGGTCTCAAAACAGGCATGCTTTGTATTTTTTATGCGGATTGATGGCACAACAGACCCGGTGACCTGTGTCATGTACAATACTACCCGGCGTTACCTGGGATTTGAAAGACAAACTTGAACCAATCATTAGGGGACATTCAAAATTTAAAACAATTCACAAATAAAACAAAAATTACAAATAAGAATTTTGAAACTAATAGAGAAATATGGAAACTAACATAAGAATCTTGAATATTTTGTAAGAATCCCCGGCAACGTCGGACGATGAGCTAAAAGTAAAAAACCAGTTGACAGGTGTTTTAATATTCTCTGTAGGGAAAAATATCAATTCACACTACCAATTTTTCTTTAAATGTTAATATAATTATTTGTATGTTTGTATAACAATACAAAAAAATATTTATTTAAATAAAAAAATACAAATAATTACATTAACATTGGTAGTGTGAATTGATATTTTACCCTACTGAGGATGTTAAAACACCTGTCAACTGGTTTGGACTTTTAGCTCATTTCGTCCGGCGTTGCCGGGGATTCTTACAAAATATTCAAGATTCTTATGTTAGTTTCCATATTTCTCTATTTTCTTGATATTAAATTGTCACTTTTGTTAATTTCAAAGATAAAATACCACGGAGAAAATCTACAAAAATACACAGTTTTCTGAATTGCGAGTATATACCAAATTTCGAATTATTTTAAAATCCAGGCAGAAGTAACATTCACATTACACAGAAGTAAACAAAGCGCTCGTAGTTACGACCTCTGAATTCTTTGTTTTTCATTTCACTTTTGGGTTACGTACTTGGAAACAGTGTTCTTTATACAATTTTTCTTCTATGACTCGGTCACGGAGATTACACTTTCAGTGGATTGCCCACTTCACGAAATTGAACTCTGTGAGACACATTAGTAATCTTTATTGCCAACAGTCATGCAACTGAAGATTGACATCTACTAATTAGCTGCCTATTTTAATAGTTTTTCTGCTCTTGTAATTCATCAGTGTTAACCATACTTTGCATTTTACTTACAATAAGTCTTAAGAAGTGTCCTTTGAAATTTCAAATATCTTCATCGATTACTTTTCCGTTTTCCATGCCACAGACAGTCCATATAGTTCATTTTTATTGGTATGGTTAAACTTCACCTCATTCACTATTGATTGATTGATTGATTGATTGATTGATTGATTGATTGATATCATGCCTTCATCAAACGCCATTATATAACATTGTTCTTTCACACATACATGTATCTTTACGTGACTGTTTTAGTTTATACACATCCTTTAAATAGATTTTTTTTCTTTATCTATATGTTAAGGACATGTCTTTGAATCCAGCTTTAATTTTCCAAATACTTTCTATACACTCTTGGAAATGTTTACATTTTTCTTCACTATTCATCAATATATTTAACATCCCTGTGTGCGGTAGGCCGATTTCCTTGTCCTTTGATGTAATGCACCCCCTCTGCACCGCACACCCTATTCACTGCGGCATAGTGAAGCGAGTGAATATTGACTCCATGAGTGGACGAGGCGTCCGTCGCGCACCGAAGACTCTTGACTGCAGCGGAAGCGATGGGGTTGGAGTGGTGGAAGCGGGGTTGGAGGGGAGGAAGGGGGTGGGAGGACACGGAGGTGATGCGAGAACCGTTACGCGCAACGGAGTGCCACGATCGATTTCAGCTGCAAGACGCGGCTGCTGCGTCGCACGGAAGATGCGAGACTGATAAAATTCGTTTTATTTTCATAAAACTATGAAACTTCTTTAATCCAACTTGCTCGGTACCTAGGACCATAAAACTCTAACTAGTTAAGAGTTCTATACCTAGGGCGAGCCGGATTAGGGATTTTTCCGGACTATAGACGTTTCTTCCTGAAAACTGTTTGACTATGAACGAACAAGACTTTACGATGTATTTATTATTATATTTATTTTGAATACATATTTTAAATTTTCTATGAAAAACAAAATGTTATAGAAACATCGAGAGCGGTAATAAAACTTCAGTCTACTAACAAAATCGCTCAAATTATTAGAATCGGAATATGACAGGAGGCGAAAATAATGTGAATCAAAAACTTAATGATATAGATTAATTTTAAAAAAACAATAGGGTAAACGGTTACGAAATATGACAAACAAGATCGTGACTGTAAAATGTATTGAATACGGCAATTTTTAAATTAACGTTTACAGTCGAAGATACCGGGTCATAGAACATTCCGGATTATAGAAAGTCGGACTAAAGAGGTTTCACTGCATATGGATTTCCTCCCAACACTTCCTGCTTTACCTTATGATAGAATAACCTAAGGGGCTTAAGTTTACAAAAATGTACGTATATACAATGCAGATGTAACTTCCTATTTGTCAATGATACAACAGCTTCACCTGGTGACATTTATTAATAAAAAATTTGTTCTTCAATTAACCTATTAAAATTCCGTATTTTTTGTAGAGACATCATTTTGCAGACTTCAATTTTTTGACACAAACAAAATACATGTTAAAACTTTCAAAAATATTTGAGTGTTTTATTGCAACTAGATATTCAGTGGAAAAGTCCTGAAAATTAAAGAGGTAATGTCCAGATAGATTTTGATATTTTTAATCTATCTGATTCGCCAGATGAGGAAAATGATGGTGCTAGACCAACTCTCAATCTTTTTCTAGGTGAAGGGTATAGGTTTTTATAGCCTCAGATGTGGATTCGCTGCCAGAGTTGGGTATTCACAACGTGCAATTAACCAGATTTACTATCGGGAAAATGTTAATGAATAAATAATTGGTCAAACAATTTCTAGTTACGAGAGAGCAAACTCATTTAGATTACATTGGAATTATCCATTACTGCGAAAACATTATTTTCTCCTCTCCCTTGTAAAAGAGAGTTGTAAAGTAGAAAATGTCAGCATTAACAGTACGTTACCTTTTTTCTCTTCTTAATGAAATCTTCGTTCTTTACTTTTTCATTCCTTTTCTGTCTTACTGCTTTTATACCCACCAAAAATTTTCAAAAAAAATATCTAAATTTTACCTTCGTGTAATCTATTCAACTTATAGTGAAATTCGATGAAATAATTTCAATACATAAAAATGTTTATATTTTACTGTACACGAAAAATGAAACACGTTTTCACTGATTTCTCGTTGGGCGGGGTGAGAAAATAATACGTGGAGATAATTTCAGGATTTCTTGCTTAATCAATCGCAAAGTGCGTTGATATATCAGTTTTTCATCCATGGGAGACTCGGATTTACGCATTATACAACTACAGCACTCCTAAACAAGGAGGACAGAGATTTATCTTAACATCTGGTTTGACAGCAGAATGTTCGGTACATTTACGGTAAAAAATCACGATTTCCTAAAGAATACTCAGGACAACAGAAACATTTTGTCAAAATAGTGAATTGAGAACGATTGTCAATTGTAATAGATGACGTATGAAGCGGGAAATACCGTTTTACAACACCATGTGTTCCATGAAGGCGGAAGGACCCGTATGGAAAGTATGGTCAGTGCGTGTAGCAGAGGTCGCGGGGATGATACGCTGTCAGGGTCCTGCGGTCAAATGAAGGTCTCTTCGTTAGCCCTGACCTACCCCCACTCTCTAGAACAATATATCATTCCGATCGTTCCATCTGATCCCTTAAGTTCAATTCTGTCTACGGATACTAAATGAATAAAGAATGGTCGTGTTGAAAGGTCAATGTAAAGCGAAGATCAAGGACGGTATCTGCTATAATTCCCTGACACAGGAACACGGAAATTGATCAAGAACGTCGTAATTTTCCTGTCCTCGTATCTCATCGATTGGTCACACGTCTCCAGCGAAATAACTATTAACGAGAAGACGTGCGTACAGAAAGAAAGAGATAGATCAATATGAAGCCATCGAGTTTCAAAATTATACACTTCCATACTACTTATGGAAATATTGGCGCGCGATAGGTAATACCTCTCCTATTTGCTATATTTCCTGTCAGTCATACATCTACATCGCCAAAATACAAAAGAAATTTCACAAGAGAAAGAGAGAGAGGAAAAATCCCTCGTTCACGAATAGCTTGATACACATGTTCTCAATTAAACCATAACAATTCTGGAGTCATAACCTCCAAAATAATATAATTTAATTCACAAGACATATTAAAATATCCAGTTTAAAAATTGGTTAAGTATTTGGAGTTGACGCGAACAAAAATATATGATTATTTTTTATGTTGTGTAAGTGCGTTTTATATTGAAGAAATTAAAATTACAATTACAGAATACGATTAAAAATAATTAATAAAATAAGAATGTTTACGTAGTTACTTCGAAGAAGTTTGTAAGTTTCATTTGGAACTTTTAGAATAAAGTAGTAGTAATACTTTTGATTTAATTAGCATTGATAATTAATATTCATTGTTTCGTTCCCAACTTGTATTCCCTAACTTAAAACTTCCACAATATCATATTGGATGAAAAATCTGTTGTTCCTATCCCTAAATAAAATGTACCTAACAAGTCAAAAAAATATATTTACGTATCCAAAATACATTACTAATTTATAATTTTCATATTATACTGTTTATACATTGAAATAATACATGTAAAGAAAGAGATAGAACAATGCAACCCAATTTTATACGAGCACAGGATATACATTCACTTCACTCGGTATCTTTTGATTGTAACAACAATACTGTTATCTGTTTCCCGTAAGAGATTCATTTATTTATTTAATTATTTATTTATTTATTTATTTATTTATTTATTTCCATGATAATTTGCCCGTAAATCACTATATTCTCTATGATGCGGACATGATTATGAAGACTCCCTTTAGTCAGAAGAATTCGTGCTACTGTCAGGACAAAGAATTTACTTGTCAAATACACAGACAAAACACTTACGTAAAATCTTAAAATCATTTGTGTTTGTTGTTTATAAATGTTTTGCGTTTTGCGGCACTCTCATTTATTTTCGAGACAGAAATACAATGTACTATTTGTAATATTTTATCTGCCTGTTCATTATCAACTCTTCTCTTCAAAAACCACTGGAAGTAACCAGGTAACACATAACACATAGCAAGAGTTTCAGACAAATACTGTATTAAATGTCCTCTACTATTGAGCGGGCAATAATTGAACCTATTAACTATACTATCAAAACTACTGTGTATACTATAAAAATTTTCTCGAAAGTTGCTCCAACGACTTTTGATTCACTTCGCAGAATAGATGTGTTTTAGGATGTAGAAACTAACTAACAAGGTCTCTTTCCACGGAGAATCGCTTTAGCACTTTTTAAACGTATATTAGGATTCCAAAGAATAGATGATATTCAATTGTTTACATTACTATTGCGTGATTGAAAAAGTCAATGCCTCCTCCAGAAAATGAAAGATGCAATTTTCGTAACTGCTATTTTTCTCTTTCCCTATAAGGAGACTGTCTTAGCTCCTTAAACTTGAAATCAGAAAAATTACCATAGAAAGTTATAGGTGGCGCTAACACCAAATTGAAAGAGCTACACATATAATTTAAATCAAATAATTTCATTATTATCCTGTTGTGTAACAGAAAAAGCATTCAACCAGGATCTCGAGATTTCGCCAAAGAAATATTATTTTTCGAATTAACTGTTGTAACATGATGTTGAGACTGGTAACACATTAGCACTATTGTGAGTGAAATTAATATAAAATTTTACTACTTTAACTTTCATTTTAAAAAATGAAGTAGTTCTGTGACAGTTGGAAAATATTGTCAAAGACAGTAGTACTATTATTAACATTTTAAAAATAAATTACCATTGTGTATCATTGTCATCTAATTAAAATTCTCTACCATCCAAATACATTTCTTTGATAACATCAAAACTTCTTGATGCGTTTTCTCGCAGATTTAAATGTGTTTCTACAAAAACTAAGATACTTGTTTAACTTATAAAAAATTCCACAAGTTTTGTTTTATATATTTTTGTATATAAACATTTTGCATACATCAGGTAAACGTTAAAGTATGTTTTTTTTAAGAATTGGTGAACGGGTACAAAAACTTTACTTATGGAGAATTTGACTTTAAAGAATAGATTTTTGTCTCATGATTACATATTTGACAACTAATAGATACCCGCATAAGAATAAACCGTTGCAGGAAAAAATGTTTCAATTTATCATACAAAAGAACTTTAAGTGGAAACTGTTGTAATTCTTTCAAAACGTAAACTTTATAAATAATATTGATTTTTTTTACAAATTGATAAAAAATTCTTTAACAAATAGAAGTTGACAATTTGAAATCGTTCCAGATATTGCCCAGGTATGAACATTGTAAAATATACGAGTGGATATAAAATTTGTCATAGTCTCATAATCATAGAATAATTATGGAAAATAAAAAGTATCACAAAAAACACATAAAAGCTCTAAGAAGACAGGCAAACATAACGAGTAATCCATATTGGGATTGGTCATTATAATTTGTTTCTCCTCATCCCATCTCAACACTTTTATTTATTTTAACATTTCCCCCTAACTAACGAGCTTGATAACGCTGTTTGATGGTAAAAAGTAGTAGCACCAGAAATACGTTTTTTCGTACGTATTAAACCATTGCAGACTAATTTTATATGAAATGCAAAACATTAAACAAGTGTAGAAAACCACAGAGCGCATAATGTAAGAAATAAGGAGAGAGTGATTTCTGTAATAAGAAATGTGGGTAGATAAGAAAAATATACTTGCGTGTCCCAAGAAAGTCATAGTTCATTGAAATATCATCGCTCAATTATAGCTTTACAGAAAACATGCAGAATACGTGTATTGATCTTAGATACAGAGAGCACGTTTGAAACGAGAATTTTCACCACTTGCATAACCTCAAATTTATGTACGATTATTACGAAAAACGCTGACAGATCCGCAAATAAATCATATTCAAATGGCGTGGGTGTATCTGTGTAGGCGATCAGCCGTGACCACGAATACGAGTTTGTGCTTTCATACCTTG
This sequence comes from Laupala kohalensis, assembly GCA_002313205.1. Classification (NCBI taxonomy): domain Eukaryota; kingdom Metazoa; phylum Arthropoda; class Insecta; order Orthoptera; family Trigonidiidae; genus Laupala; species Laupala kohalensis. The sequence goes on along the minus strand of NNCF01131194.1, from coordinate 323,637 downwards.
AGCATTTGTTACACTTAATTCGAGACCGCAAGCAATATCGCAAAATCTGAAAAATGCGATTTGAAGGGCAGTGACCCCTTGGTGGCATACGGTCTACGGAAAGTCCTGTTCTTCTATTGCCTCAAGGATTTTACGATTCGGAAGCCAGAACGTGACGTCATGCATGGTCTATGCATTTTGAATATTCCACAAGAGAAAAGGAGAAAAAGTATTTTGATTCATAATGCGGGAAAAAGCTAGAAGACGTTCCTCTTAGCTCTTTTTCATTCTTCATTAGTTTAATTTCTACAGATACGTGGTGGAACGTAGTTAAGAAGAACATTTTTATATTCCAGAAAAATGAATTTCTACGTTTGTGATCTGATAACGTAGGGAAAAAAATTAAAAAATGTTTGTAATTTCAATCAACCTGTAGTACGTACAAGTTCTTTTCAGAGTTTCTATAACAAAATACCTTCAAAACAAACATTTATTGGACAAAACTCTGTGAGTCCCAAGCAGAAAATGGTCCAATCGAAATAATGTCACAGATTTGGGCGTGCAATCATCTAAGCTTGAGTAATCAGTGTAAGAATCATGGCAGCCATATTTTTTACTTCTGAAACTATTCAGCACTTTTTTGAATGATGAAGATACAAAAGCTTTCACTCACGAAACGTCATTCATAACTCTGAAACATTGGCAACACGATCTCTTTTTACACAGACCAATAAAATATATTTAACCGCTCCCCTATTTCCTCCATTCGATGGTGTGAAATTAATAATAATAGATTTCCCATCATTGCAGATCCTCTCATCAGACTGTAAAAATTTGGATATTACTCCCAATTGAGAAATAAGTGTAATCACTTCCTGGTGTTGTACGTCTCCCATCACTTATAAACGTGTGGATGCATCTTGTTTATTGCGCTTGACAAGATGAGGTCGCTACTCATCAGTATGTGTGGCACGAGTAATGTGATTCATGGGTCTGAGCATGTGGCGCCTGTCCCTGAGTCACTAGCTACTCGTAAAAGCACGGAGTCACACACGGACAACAGCGCTGGACGAAATTTTTATACGACTTCCTCCTCTACTCCTTTTTCTTTTTTGCCGGAATATCTACAACAAAGAAAGGTACCTATCAGGCCGATTGTGTAAAGTATTTTTCTTCTTCTAATAAGGTAACATAATAAAGACCAGCGCTAAATTATGGATTCTTGGAGAAATTTCAATTTAAACAACTTTATTGATATATATGATAGATATGCCCGTCTACCATTCTCATTCAACTTGTGAAACCCAACTTGTGTGGCGAACGGGATGGTGCAGTCGGTAGGCGCATGAGCGCGCAAAGCTCAAGGTCCCGGGTTCGATCCCCGGTCCCGTCTCCCATTTTCATTCGACGTAACATGATTAATCTGTTACCTGGCGGTGAGGTCCACCGCAATCTAAGAGATTTCAATAATATTTAAAATAGTATTTATATAAATATTTACAATAATGATTATAATAATATTTATAAAATTTAGCGCCCCCTTGATTTAAGTCTACATCCGCCACTGGCTGCAGAAGTATAAAGGTATTATGCATTTTTGTAATGTATAACTTGTTACGCAGTAATTGTTTTTTCTCTGTAGGAATATAGAATAATACATTAATACATAATAACTTAACGTTATAAGTAAATCAGTTTTCCTCCTTTAAGGTTTTTCAAGTTCTAAATGGTCTTATTTTTAATACATAGTCGAAAGAAACAAAAAAAAAATTCCAACAAATTTTAACAACGGGGGAAAACTGGCCAAATGCTCCAAATACAACATCACTTACAGTCTTCATCCATGTAGTAACTCAATACTTCCTCGAATGACACTCAACTCTTCAATTATATACCAAACGATTCGTCTTTGATGTAGAAGGACACTCCCAGAACAAGAGTCAACTGGGAGACATTGTGGCCACAAATAGATCAAATAATTCCACTGATTTTACATTCCAAACAATTCTACGAGTACTTAAACGATATACTTTCTAAAAAGTAAAAGAAATTTATAACAAAGCAATAAAAATTGAGAAACGTGTTCGCATCAAATTTGATATAATTGTACAATATGAACCATATTACTACACTAATTCTATACAATAAGTCAACATGTACTCCCGTCAAGTCTCCTACAGGTGCTTACAATCTTAATTTTCTTGAAAATTTTAAGATTTATCTAAGAGTCATACCAAATATAATTTTTTTACCACTTATAAATTATTTGTTTAAAAAAACTCTCATCACTCATAGAACTTGGCTATAAGGTTGGTGCTGTAGAATAAACACTTAATGTTTCTGTTGTCATGCTTCTGTCTTCCTGTGCATGACCTGCCACATAAACCTCTAAGATTACTTCGCCTTACTTGTATGCTACTTATTCTTTTGAATCCCTATATAATTGCCGGTACGCGTGAAAAAAGATTAAATGAAGTTCATTTTAATGGGGAATAAAAAAAAATCAATGAAACTGAATTGGAAAACTGAAATCAGAAAGTCTGTTAGAGCACAATCTACAATAGTCCATCTTCCGTTAATAGCTTGTGCATCTTTCTTGCATTTCAATTTATCACTTACAAGGATGAAAACCGTTCTGTTCTTCAGTATGGTGTACTTTCTATCTGAATATTCCACTAGTGAGGATACATTGGAAAGGATCGCGTCTTTTCATTCGTGAAAGTACTGCTAGAGCGTTCCAAGTAGATGAGCCACGAAATACCCAGCCGCATAATGTCCTGTGGTTTTCGAGAATATCCGTCCCAATCGAGAATCGATGTCAGCGGAAACTCCCTACGATCATCTATTCCCAAAAGTTGAATATTCTGAGTCAATTTTGGTTGGTCAATTTTGGTTGGTCAATTCTCTGAGGTTGGTCCACAGAGGTCTACGACACACTCGAATTTCTGAGCTACATCTGTTTCAAGAAATAACAAGTAATTGGTGAAGACAGTGTTCACAAAGCATTAATTAGTTGGCATAAGACCCGGTAGAGCTATTATTTATAGTAGTAACTAAACGGAATTAAGCTAAAGAGGAATCTACTACTGTAATTATAGGTAATTTTTGTCGGAGATAAGGAATTTTAACGTAAGATTCATTTCTACGTATACATCCTAATGAACAGATATTTTTGTTTCATATTTCGGCAATCGTGCCTAAAATAATAGTCTTGTAACTTGAATAATATTAGTATGTGATGCTTACATTTTGATAAGGATAGATCTTAAGCCCTACCCTGAAGTCACCTACGACTCTATCGGAATCAATAGAACTACATGAGAGTAAAATATTAGATTTTCTATTTAACAACGGTAGAGGAGTAGCGGAGAACAGTACACGAGCAGCAAGCTTTGTCATTCTGTTCGCAGAATTCATCACATGACTTTCCACGGTCATTGACTGCTACAGCAATTTTCTTGTGCATCTCTTACAATCTTTTCTCTTGCACCACAACGAGGCAGTATGAAGAAACTTAACAAATAAAATAATTGCCAATATAAATTACTTTTGAAATAGAATACAATTAGTCATTTATCCTAGTAACATCACATAATTAAAAGTTAATTTTGAAGTTATCTATGATTTCAATAAATTGATTCTTCATTTTGTGTACAAGAAAATCTTCTATTAAAATCATTTTACAATTTCATAATAGTAAGTTGTTTAAAATATATGGGTTACTTATGTAAGAAATGCTTTAAATTTTAAATATTGACTACAAACGTCAATTTAATTTTTAATGTTAAGTGGAGATGAATATTTAATTTTTGTGACGTGAAGTAAAGTAAAAAGGCAGTACGCTCACGATTGTGAACTGAATCCCACTGGCTTCTTTCTTGAGCGAATTTCATGTGATTCATTCATAGAACGAGGAACATCATCTTCGTCTTCGTATTTACAACACATCTGCTTTCCAATTCACATTACCCGGTAGTTTCTCCTAACCCAGAAGGAAGAGAAGACCAGAACCTTTATGTATTTAAGGCATGAAATACGTAAAATAAATATTGACATATGCTGCCGTAACAACTGCACTCAGAAAAGTCTATTGCCAAACCTTCGAAAGATTTGGGGGGGGGGGCAGTTAGGACATGGTAGCAGACATATATATTTACTATAAGTTTTATATTTATTTTAGCTACATGTATATCGGTAATTTATTCAAGATATCATTTCTCATCAAATTACTCAAATTTCTTGGTAACATTCCCCAGTTCATTTTTCTCTCAGTATACAGTGTACCAAAAGTTCTTTCTCATATCGTCTAGCACAATACAGAGCAAGGAACAAGAGAAATACAAAGTTGTTGTCGTGAGGAACATTTCATGGGGACACGAATGCAGGACAGCGCTCTGACAGGAAGTATGGGTTCCCAGTGAACCGCAGCGGCCACACGAGTCTCGTGAGCTTCTTGCAGCACTTGCTCCGGCTACCTTCTCAGAAGAGCCAACCGGCTGGTCGCGGGATCGCTGCCCTGTGCCGTACTCGCCTGCGCGCTGCTACTCGGTGCGTCGAGACCAGAGAAACAGCGAACTAGCAATATTTGTACAGTTTTTTTTCTCATTGTGTTTATTCGTACATATGTTTTAATGTTTTTTAAAATTATTCTTTCATCCACAAGATTTAGTTTTGCCTTGCTGAGGTTTGGGGCAAATACTCACACTTCTCGGTTCCTTTTTCTCGTAAAATACCTTTCACGTGGTCCACTTTGTTTTTCCTACCGAAAATTATTTAAGAGCATCATTTTATTGGAAGGGAAAATGCATGTTTGACTCTCCTTTGGAAACTACTGAACCTTTTTAATTTTCACAAATGCCAGATCTTCGTGGAGATGGGGTTCTATAATTTTCCAACTCTTACAGGCGCTGGGTATGCATCCCGCACTACACAACAAGATATGTAATTCCCATTTCGATATTGCCCAAGGACATGAATTGGTAGATTGAATGAGAGGAAACTCTTTTTACAATTTATACTGGTGTTGATAACTACCGATGTGCTAGGGACCAATTTGACTTATAAAAGATAAGGCAGTGCAATTCAAACACGCATATCGGTTACGGAGGCATCTCGCATAATTTGTATTTGATCATAGCCCAATCTACTCGTTTGTGACTCCCTTGTTATATAAAAATAAGTTTAAAAAAAGAATTGTTGAAAGTAATCATGAAAATATTCAATAGTTGATTCCTCAAAAGTGGAATGTAGTGAGAAAAAAAAGGACTCTGTTCTTCACAATGAGAATAAAGAATACCGGGTGAATTATTCAAACAAAACAATTATTAAAATATTCCAATAAAAAGATATTAAAATATTGAAACAAAATTTTTATTAAATTATAAGTATATCTTATAACTTATAACTCAATACACACATAGAATTTCAATAATCTAAAAAATAATTTGGTTCATCATGATACCCTATCGATCCTATCGTCCCTGATAAGGACATCCCTGTTAATATTTGTATAAAAATAAAACAAAGAAAAATCTTTGGAAATAATTTTTAACGGAAAGGGAAAAAAATTCCGGTACATTTTTCCCTTTTCCTCTTTCTAAAGTTACAATTTAGAATATAATGAAGTATTAAAATGCTATTTACAAACTAGTTCTTCCTGGAAGAATAATAACTTTTACGGTGTTTCAGCGAAGGTGCTGTTTTGCTGATTTGAGTAATAAAGTTTTGTAAGATTCAATTAGGAATATCGTGAATGTGAGCCATTGTAACATGTGAGGTATTTCAGAAACGCTTAGTTACATTGTTCTCTCGAATGAGAGAGATACCGTTACTCGCTGATGAGTGCTCCGTGCAGACGACGGGAAGCGTAGCATATTGTGCGAGTGTGGTGAGAGGTCCCGTAAATACCAATACGAACAATATTCCTTCTTACTTTTCTTTAGGGTGGAATTCTAAAGTAATGGGTTTAAAAGAAACCAAATCCAAATATTTTCAAATTGGAGGAATAGGGTCCCGTAAAATACGTCTGTTGAGATTGAAGTTGTGGGACAGTACACTCTTACATTATTCAAGGACCGATACGATTATTCATGCAGTGAAGACGCTGTGTAAAATAGATTACAATTCCTTGTTTAACTTGCATGATAGAGAATGTGGCCTATCACTTATTTCGCTCAACCAATCACATCATCCCTTTCATCTTAAATCAGCATCATCCTGATTATATAAAGTTGGCGTCAGGAAAGGTATAAAATGAAATACTTGCCATTTCCTTGAACTCATCACATCATACCTCATTGCCCATCTCGCATGGAAAAACAATGTGAAGATGATTTATGAAAATTAAGAGGTGTTAAAAATTCCATCAAATAAACACCGAGGAATTTAATTCGAAAAAAAAGATACAGCTCAGACAATAAAATACAAACATTTTTTTCATTGTTGACAGCTGGCATTGTTGTTCATCTGGACACAAAGATTAACAACCGTGGAAACGCGTTTGTCGCTGATTCAATTAACTCTGATTTAGATGAATACCTACGAGTAATACAGTAAGATTTTGGGGGAAGGATTTCTTCCATATAGATATATTAAAATATCAACTTTCTCGAGATGTTTAGAAATACACGTTGAAGAGGGACATACGGTACTTAACACCAATCTGTCCCGAGCAATCACATAGCTTACTTACCCTAAAACAAAGGGAAATTAACCTTGAAACGTCTAAGAAGAACTTAAGATAAATAGAAATTATGTCGAATATTAGTGTCATAACTAATGACATGATTATTTCAAATATATAAACATGACTCATCCTCGCTAATGGAGCTTCGTGAAACATAAAAACTTACCCCAATTTCACAGAGATAATCGAGGTTTTTCTGTATTGGTATCCCTATTTCTTTGCAGACATTTGAATTATAGGAGGAAATAAACTGCATCGAATTTCATTTTCTATTCGACGAGAATATTGTCAGTACATTGCAATTTCTACACGATTTTCTCTCTTTCACTACAGGCAGCTAAATAACGAATAAACTGACAGTTTCATTAAAAACGTGTTTTGAACAACTATCTAGCAAACAACGTAAATCATCTGAACGTCATAGATCAATGGAATAGCAAAACAAACGCCTAACAGGTTTGAGGTACGTAAAAATAGGAAATGCATTTAATATGAAATCCATCTAATTACAGTTTTCGTTTGGGTGCATAAAGGTAGTGATGTGTAAATTTTCTATCTCGTCTGACAGTAGAAAAGTCAAATGAGATTGTTATCAGAGTTTTAAAGTAAGCGTGAGTAATTTGAATTAAAATTTTAATTCTAAGAAAACCTAAAATTTTGCGCAAACATTAATACAGAATTTCTGTGCTTGAAGTTGCGAACTTCCTTTCTCACTGTTCGGAAGACAGCAAACACAGGAAATAAATTCGGTAAACAAACTACAAGTTGCGTTTTCCGTTTCGGCACATAAACAGGCATCCTTTCGTAATGTTATGCAGACACCTGCACAGGACCTGCAGCTGGTGAAGGGGCAGGTGAGGTACGCGGGAGTTTCAGCGGAGGACAACAGTTGAGGTTTTTACACGATGAAAAATAGCGACTAGTCTGTAGAAATTTACGGTTCATACTTGACAACGAAATAACTGTTCTAAAAGGAAAGTACTCATGAATGAATTTGGGAAAAAATGTTTCCATGATTTTACTTATTCAAAATGAATAGCCAAGGCATTCAGGTGGGACAAAGGGTGAGCGATGAAGACTTCAAATGAAAAATGTCCCTCTTTCGTACCATATTTCTTCAACAGAAGACTTAAGAGGTCAATAGTATGCACAAATAATGAATCATTTGTATGTTGTTATTATTATTATTATATTATTCATATATTTATTCCGTGTACCCTACACATGGAGAAGATATGTGATGACTTTCGATTACGTAATAATGGCGACAAGCCGGGAATCGAACCCGATACCCCTGCACCCAATCCTGCAGGAGTCCCGTGTTGATTTGCCGGCTTGTCACCATTTTCACCTGATCGAAAGTTGTCACATTATTATTATTATTATTATTATTATTATTATTATTATTATTATTATTATTGGGGCTTTAGGGCTCGCCAGCATCTAGGTAATGAGAGCTCTCATTTGGATATCACATATATTCGCGGTGTTTCACGTTCCCATATTTTATCACTCTTGTTTTGGAATTTGATGAGAAAAGAATATATAATTTTATGTGAAAGCAAATGTTATTGCCACAAAAATTGAAAATATATTATATATTGAATACAGATATCCAGAGTGGTTTAAATAAAATATTCAAGTGCAAGTAAGGTAACATTAGCTAGCTATAAAATAAAACCGTGCATTGTCATTTTCATGATTGATGGAGGAATTCGCCAGCCAAAGATGCGTGTTGATCAGAAATCGTGCTTTGGAGTTTAATGTGCGAGAATGAAAGGAGATCTTCATGTCATGTAACCTTATAAACGAAAGCAAATTGAAGAATGAAAGAACAAAGGAATATTTTCTCACAGGTTTATAAGTTCAAATTATGCTCTGCGACTTCAGAAAAATTATAATATCATATATATATATATATATATATATATATATATTTTATTAGTTAGGATTTAGTACAATCAGAAATACATCCTATTACGAACAGTTTTATTTTAAAAATTAATGTTATTACTATGTCATAAATAAGTTACACCTCTAAATGTTAAAATTCTCAGAAAAGACAAAATATATTTCAGTTAATTTTAAAAAATTGTCAAACTTGTCTATGAGCTGCCACGTAAAATAGTTGCTCTTCATTATCAGCCCCTCATTTTGGAGATCCAGTTATGTTATGAAGATGGATGCACGTACTAATAGGCAGCGAGACTCAATGTGGAATTAGCGTAAACAAAAAGGACTTTTTTTAGATGTTAGAGATTTTGTTAAGATCAAGAAATGCATTTCAATGAACTAACGACCAGGGCAATAGTTGGCGAATCTTGTGATCCCAAAATCCAAGAATACCCGGAACGTGAGGAGAATGCTCATGTAAATTCTCAGAATAATTATGAATGGTTCATATATATATATATATATATATATATATATCTGTTAGTTGATATTTCAAAGAATGTTATAGATAACTAGCGGATTACCCGGCGTTGCGCGGGTTTTTTCTTAGACTAATCTTCTTTTACTCGGGAAAAAATAAAATCTATCTATATTGTAAGATCAAAATACCTTTACTAATTGGTTTTAAAAACACAACACAACATCGTAATTTTTTAAATTCATAATAATATAAATTTAGTACAAAACGTAATTAGTATATACACTACATCTCGCGGGAGCCGCGCCGATCGAACTTTCACTTCCGAGGCATGACGCGGCTGCTCCATTTCATTAATTTTCTTGTAAAATATAAACTGTTCCTCAAAATTTTGCGATTTAAAGAAGTTTTGTCTCCGCTAAATGAACAAAACAAATAATCCATTAAATTTGATGACGATTGATTTTTTCTTTCTTAAATTACTCTGAAATTGAAGTATATTAACCCTTTTATTTTTAATACAGTTTTATCGATAATTTAGGTTAATTTTTGTAGATATATTGTCCAGGATATTTTAATAGAATTCTATGAGGCAAACAATATCGCTATTGATAGTTGTGTCGTATCTCTAGCCTAAGCAAAAATAACATTTTTCCAATTTTATCGACATTATTACTGTCCAAAACCATTTCTATCTTTCTTATCACACATTTAAAAAGTATAAGTTAGCGTATGTTGATTTTGGACATCTAAACTATCTCCTCGGCAAATTTCATCACGATCGGTTCAGTTGCTTAGTCGTGATCTGGTAGTGAAAAGACAGACACACTTTCCCGATACGGATTTATATATTAGTATGGATTAATTCCATGAAATCGTTACATTTATGAATCTACCTGTTTCTTCATCGAGTTCAAGCAGAATGGCATTTTTGCTGATATTTTCATCAGTCTCGTTAGTTCCACATCGTGGCAGCATTCATGAGCTGGTAGGTATTGAATTGATGAGAATAATACGTACAAACGTTTCATAATCGCTGCGTATCATCTTCCTTTCACTCGTTACGAATTCAATGAGTTTCATTGAATTTATAAACCTTTCTTAACCACTGTTATAAAAATATATGAAACAAATATTACATACAAATAAGAGTTCCTTGTTTTGAGACAAGGTAAATTAATTTTTATACATAATTAAACTAAAGAGCAGCATCTCCTTTATTGCTCCTACCTACTATATTGTCAAGAATCTTCGAGAAGTTGCCGATAACTTAAGAATTGTTCACTATCTACTTCAGATGGTTTTAGTCATTTGAGTTGAAAATTCACTGAACATTTATATTCTAAATTCTAAAACAATTCCCGTCTTCATTCATTGGATATAATTACACGTAATATTTCCGACATATTACATGCAATGACAAATATTCTAATATTTCATATGCAACCACAGCATTTATTAACGCAAAATTTACTTCTTTTAAATAGTCACTCAGTTGAAAACCTATATTGTATAATTTAGAAATAAGAGATACTCCAGTTCAATGCCACTGATATACTTTCCTCTGTATCTGGGGAAAATGTTTAGTGCTTTAAGTAATAATACGTACTACTTTTTGGTCTTAGGAAATCCCAAGTCCGAAATGGCAGAACATAATATGTGAAGTCACAAAAACGAGTTATTTTTTTACGGTACAACTTATTGCCACAGTGTCTTCAATGATGCCAATCCGCTATCGATTGTATGGTAGTACGCTTGGGTAAATTTCTGAACATTTAGGTAAACGAACGTGAGTCTGAGACCTACACAAAGTATAAAAGACAAACGTACTTTTTCAAACGCTCAAATAAAGGTGAAGTTAAAGTCAAGAAGTCTCGTTAGATTTTTTACTCTACCGTTCCCAAATAAGCACATATTCCTTGCGAGGCTATTGCCTGCAGGTGACAAATATCCTCCAATTTTCTTTTGCTTTTCAGACGCGGCTACTCGCGTGATACTGCCTTTCCCGGCGGCAACGCTACACAGCTCGTCATTAAACTTGTAAAAAGTGTTCTCACAAAGAGAATTTTCTCTCTCGTAAATGTTATTTTGACTATATTTCTTCGATTCTCAACGTCCAAGGAGCACCACAAAATTTGGGAATCATCGAAGTAGACTTCCGGGGACTCAATATAAAATTCAAAAATTTCACGTGTCGTCACTGAAACAATATTCCTTCCTAGAAAGAAATATCTCTAGAATGGAAAAAAAACCTTTCTTACTCTCTCTCTCTCTCTCTCTCCATAATTTTTTTTAAAGTAATCTTCGATTAACTGAGATTCGTTTGATGAATGAAGGTAAAGAATTTAAGTGAATGAAGATAACCTTACAGTATGAACGTGGTGATATAACGTTGTAGATCAGATATCTCCTAAACCTAGTCCTTACGAAGTACGAAAGTAAGAGAATTTACACTTATCTCTGGCTTTTGTTGGAGAAATCTGCTAGAGACCAAATTTCCTCTACCATGGACAGACATTAGTGGCGCATTTTGGAACACGTACCCGACTCGGACTCGTCTCTACCTGCGCTCCAACTCCCATTGAGAAACATGGGATGAATCAATGGATTCAGAGAGTGAAATTTATTCTTCCGAAAGAATTCAACTCATTCTTGTATGACGCAAAATACTACTTTGTCAGATCTAAAATTGTGATTTACTTGTAACGAAGTGAGCTGGTTAGAAGTGACGAAGATCAGAAAGCAAAAGTATGTTCAACATCACCCCTCAACTGAAAAATTCTGACAAGAGTTTCCCTTTTTAACAACACAGGGCGGGTATATATCTTAGATAACTATCTTCTCAATTCCGTTCGAACGACGTAAGTCGTAAACCCAACAATAGCGGATATTCTGCTGAAACAGTTAGCGTCACGTTGCACGTCAAGCAAGACATTAATTCGCGAAGCGCCCGCGAGCCATCGCTCTGAGAGGCTGGACGAGGGGGGCAAAAGAAGAGCGCGGCAGGAAGACGCGTAAAAAGACGCAGTTTTATTTACGACCTCTTCGCCACAACAGATGAGTTGGGAGGGGAAAGGGACGACGCATAGGGCAGGATGCTGCGTTTGAAACAGCCACGCAAATTACCGGGTGCAAGAGCAGGCCATAAACGAGGTCCTGAATACATTAATCTGAGAAGCTGAACAGAGAAGGCTCTGGGTGCAGAATTTGCATCGAAACTTGACGGCGTTTCCTGGAAGAAGTGGAACAGCTTCTTCTTTGATGTAAAGTCTCCACTTCCGAGCGACTCATAAATAGTTTTTGTAACACACATTTTATCATCCATTACTCAATAATTTTATATATTAAATTGTTGCCCTTCCTAAAATGTTTTTGTTGCTCAGATGAGATATGAGTGTCTCTTAAATGTTGGCAAATCGCTTTTATTTTCTACGATTATAACATCTAATATTATTTTACCAAAAAACATTTCCACGCGAATAAACTCGAAACTTGTTATCTAATATTAGCTGCAAGGTGTAACTTACTCGTTATTTTAATTAACCTGAAATTTACACAACTCCTACCAGTCGAACAGACTTCAAACACTTTTATGTCCAATGATCGATAAAAAACCAATAAGTACCACTTTCAAATACGAAACCTTTGTCCCATGAGAAAGCGTTGGTGTCCATATTAAGAAGGCGTTGACTCGCGTCAGGTCAAAGGAGTTTTAATGACTTGCGTTAAAGCATAGGTAGTAGCATTGATAGCAATCTTAAAACTTGGCGGGGGCGCAGCCCCTATTCCAGGGTCTAGTTGAGCGAGGTTCAGCCTCCCATTTTAACGCAAGCTAGTTTTAAATAAAACCCTTGTAAATAGTGACGTTAATTTAATTGTAATACCTGTACTATATTTACTCGTGAGAATTCAAACACTAATTAAAAATTTGGGATCATGCAAAAATAACTTCGTTTTGTTTAAATTATGTAATCTGAATGCCATAAAAAACTATAACTTATCATTAACAACCCTCCAGTACAGCAGAAAATAATACTTTTAGAAATGAACCCGCGTGAAAAATATGTATAGTGGAAAATTTTGAACATCGTTCTCTGATAGGTAGAGAAGATCATATTTTAAGATATGGAACTAGGAAACAAAAAACTAACACTGGAAATATTTGTTTCTTAATAGAACGATTAGACTGGAATTTAATGCCTGCATGGGTTGTGAAAAAGACTTCGAGCTCTGCATCTATACGTAGGGTTAGGCAAATTCTGAAAGTAGGGACGTTAGTGTAGATGTGAAGATAGTGAATGATAAGAAAGGGAGGGAAGGGAAACGTGATGTGACGTGAGGTGCGCTAATAGGGTGAAACGAGTGTCCGGGTCAACAGTCTTAAAATGTGCCATAAATAATTATTAAAAATAGTTTTTTTTTTAGTTGTTTCATGGTCGTATGTTATTAAATTAATTATTTTAATGTTAGTTTAATAATTTATTTAACAATTTTTAATTTCAGTTCTATGTAATATGTATTNAATTGTATTTTCTTATATTCTGCCATCGGCCAAGATCTGCCCATTTTCAATTAATAAATATCATTATTATTATCATCATTAAAATCCCGTGCATGAAACCATACTAACTTGAAGATGTATTACCTCGTTCGAAATGTCCTTAATGAGGTTGAGAAAACGTAAACTGCACGATGATACAAATGAAAATTGCGAGAATCGTTGTTCCTTGATGATAATGTACATTACACGTATGAAAGTGAAGTGACGGAAAGGCGAATACCTCGCACTTGCATAACTAGCTATCATCTCAGAATTAATGAGATACTGACGCAGAATCAAGTTTCGTGCAGGAGATATTCAGCTTCATGAGGAGATAAATAGGTATTACGAAAATAGAAATTATGTTAGAGAAATGTCTCTTATTTCGTTGAAATCTTAGTACTGCTAAAAAAAATTATTTTCTCTCGTGAACAATTAATGTAAAACTCACTAAAAAGAAATATTTTAAATAATTTTATAAAGAACTTTTATCTACTACGAGTGTATAAAGGCTTGATGTTTAGTATTATGATGTTTAGATTTCTGATTTATTCGATACAAAAAACTATACCATGTTATGGATATAAATCAAACTTAGTGAAATTGTGTAAAATGTAAGAGAGTCCATACATTTTTTTTTAAATTTCACTTTTGCTTGCAAACGGAAATGAACACATTTTTCGTGAAAGACTTATTTGTTAAAAAACGCGGCAGGAAGGGCATCCGGCACCCTAGTATTCCCCAGCCAGATAAAAACGAAGCATCATATCCATCCCCATTCGCCGACCTCACATGAACTGGGAATAATGAGGCTAGGTAGATATATACTTATTTGTTAAAAAACTTTTTTGTTATCTCTTTAAAATAAATTAAAATAAATGTATTGACATTATATCTGTTCTTATCTTAGCGGGATGCAGTAATGATAAATCCGCCTCCACCTTAAGGTCATTAATCGGAATGGGTGGGATGGACCCTTGCTTGCTTCCGGAGAGTAAATTAATGAATTTTCTTCCACATAATAATACGCAGTTCGTATCTGCTATTTTTGACAATAAATTTATTATTATTATTA
>NNCF01131194.1:241935-307671 GCA_002313205.1 Laupala kohalensis | reverse complement strand
TCCTAAAACCGTGTTGATCGTCAGAGAGAATGTTATATTTTGATAAAAAATCTAGAAGACGCTTATAGAACAATTTTTCTAGGATTTTTGAGAAAGTGGGTAGTAGAGATATTGGTCGGTAATTTCCAATATTAAGTTTGTTTCCTTATTTATATACTTATATACTTATTTGTTATTTGTTATATACTTATTTGTTATTTGTTAAGTATAGATATATACTTATTTGTTAAAAAACTTTTTTGTTATCTCTTTAAAATAAATTAAAATAAATGTATTGACATTATATCTGTTCTTATCTTAGCGGGATGCAGTAATGATAAATCCGCCTCCACCTTAAGGTCATTAATCGGAATGGGTGGGATGGACCCTTGCTTGCTTCCGGAGAGTAAATTAATGAATTTTCTTCCACATAATAATACGCAGTTCGTATCTGCTATTTTTGACAATAAATTTATTATTATTATTATTAAAGCCCTATGTTAGTGATAGAAGGTCATTGAGCATGAGCACCGCAAAATACGAGGTACGGAAGGTAGGAAATGTCTAGGGAGATGTCTATTTGTTGCGTGAAGTGAATTATGTGTGGCGACCGACAAGATACCAACTCAAATCCCCGGGTAGCGCTAGGTTAGCTCAGCTTGTAACTTTGTAAGGAACACTCTTATTTTACAAGAAACTCTCTTTTTCTTAAGTATAACTGAAAATAATAGTAATAATAATAATCATCATCACCGCCATGCTTTCTGCTAAAGAGGCCGAGTCTTACCGTATAATTTTTTCCAAAGGGAATAAAGGATATCTCTGAAATGAATATCTTCAAATCTACTGTTAAATGCTTCCTACTGTTTTATTGCTTCTACAACGTCAAGAAATTTATCGATTGTAGGCAAAGAACTGAATATATTTTATAAATACTACGAAATATTATGTTCCAGTAAATATCTAGTGGGTCTAAAATAATGTGAATTTATTAAAGATACTTTTCAATGCCACGTTTATAGTATTTTTATGCTTGCGATGATCCCTTGCCAACCTCCGGACGTTAATTTAACATATTGTTCCTCACGTGGTCATATGTAGTACTTAACTGATTTTTTTTGTAAAAAATTAAATAATATTAATACAAAATAATAAAATATGCGGTGCATTAGTAATAAACGAATAAATCAAATACATTATTTTTTAAATATACTTCAAGAAATATATAAACGTAATTACTTAAATTTTGTATTAATTGACGTAATAAAAATATATTTCATGGTTCATTTTTAAATTCCAATTATTTCTGGGGCTGGGTATTATGAATTAGTTGCTCGACATTTCATACGTTTCATGACGGCTAAAACCATTTGTCAGAAATAATTTTATTATTTAGATCACATTTCTAGTTACACATATTCTCTTTTAAAACATAATTATTGATGGTCAATACTTAAAATAGGTGACGTCCTTTCCAGCGTACAATCAATAAAAGTAAATGATTTGACGAAGAAGACATAAAATTCGCGGTGCTCCTTGAAGTCGAAAAGAGATCGCCGGTTCTTGGTTCATTAAAATCCGTTCATTGGTTGAAGAATTTTGACTGCTGGAAGAAACTCACGATAACCGCGTTGAATAAACATCGAATTATCTCTCATTCCTCCACGCATTGGGGTACGGTAGTAAGAAAATAATTAGAGTAAGAGTGTACACATACAATACACGAGTAATTTTTATTCTTATTATTTGATTCGTTTTGAAAAACATAAATAATATGAAATACGTGATTGATGGCACCAGTCTCACCTCAAAAGGAGAAACAAAACGCAATTTAATTTACCGACTCGCATTTCAATGTACCATTTTTATTTACATATTAATGTAAAGTCATTTTTTATTATTGCCACATTTAAATATAAAGCTTTCCTTTGAAAACTCGTAACTAACGCTTGTTTTCGTTTGAGTTGCTTATTGGAGGAGGCATAATTGTTATTTTCTAAATATGCTGTATATCTGGCAAGTACTTTTTGTTGTAACTGGACTACTAATATTATTCAAGGATTATTAACTATTTTATAAAAGAAAATATTTTACTAAATTCCAAGAATAAAAAAGGCAATACAAAATTTAAAAATATGCCACTAGATATTTGGCTCTAATGAACTTATAGAAAACATTAAGTTGAAGAAAAAAAATCCAAAACCTAGACCAGATTTTTCAGAAAATTTTCTTTCATTTAATTCAAACATTTAACGTTTCTGCTAGAAACTCACACAACACAAAGTAATTAAAATTTATCGAGGGATACTTTTTTTGGGGGGCTTTAAGGGCCCGTCAACAGTATAGAAGATAGTATCGAGAGATACTATCTTCAAGAAATTGTTACATGAAATAACAATCAACAAATAAATAATAATGGCCATATTGATGTAGCAACGAACTATAAGCATGAAATACTGCGTTTCATTATATATAAAAGCAATAAATCAAAATGCAACTACTCTTTACAATGAGACTAGTGTGTATAATACGAATATCACTATCTCCTGCATCTTTAAAACATACAAAATCTGAAACGCAGGTCAATCTAATTTTGATCAAGTAGTTTGAGGTGATGTATTGAGTGGTGACAGGTCGTTTCTTACAAAATAACAAAAGAAAGAAGAAATTCATTAAATTTTATAGACAATTTTATGACCTTTATATATGCAAAAAATTATAATGGTAAAAAATTAATAAGAACGATAAATGAATTTGTATTCCTTTCTTTTATCTTGTAAATTAATCCGATATACGTGTATACCACATTGTTCCGTTATTCTACAACGGAATTGACGTACAGCCCAACTACATGGAAGGGAAGGGATTCCTTCAACACAAAAATAATACGATAAAAATTCCTTAGAAATACTGGAGTGAACAAGTAGAACAAAATACGCTACACATAAACACGAAACCAAACACCACCCAGGACCCACTTCTTAAAACCCCAGCGAGAACCGGACTTGGGGCCATATTCTATCATGTAATAGGATCTTCCCTGGCACAGATCGCGAACATCTTACGTAAAATGATGTAAGCAGCAACCCTTCCGTCCAAACCAATAAGGATATTGACTGTGGTGCCAATAAAGTAATAATAATAATCCTTGAACGCTCTACTAATAGATCCCCTGAGGACGCGAATGTAGCAGCAAGTCGTGTGCACGCAGATGGGGGTGACGTAGGCGGAGGTCATGCTGTGAATGTGGGGCGGCGGCAGCACACGCTGTGGCGATGCGGCGGCCGAGAGAGGAACAGTTAGTCGCTGGCCATTAGCGCTTCCAGCTTCACTGCCGCTGATGCAGCACGCAGCAGCAGCATCTGGTGGCTGCTGGCGAAAGATGGAACGGGGACGAAGGAGGCTGTCATCCACAAGCGGATGTGACAGGACCAGCAGAAAGAGAGTGGAGCATGCTCAGGAACACATCTAGTGCCCCACTCCCCGACTATCGTATTCAAATGAATGTATATGAGACGATATAAGAGGAAACGTACTTCAAATAAGGTCAAAAAATTCGAAGAAGTGCTTCGAGCAAATTGTACATAGATTCAGATAAATGAATAATAGCCTGAGATAACATATTCGGATTTGAAAACCAAATTCAGAGGAATCAAAGAATGTCTCCAAACCATTGGAAGTGACATCCCACCATTTGGAAGTGGCATCCCAATATTGGATGCGACATCCCAAAATTTGGATGTGACATCCTAATCTTATATATCCAAAGAATAAGGTTGGGATGTCATATCCAAAGGTTTTGACGATTCTTTCCTTCCTCTGAACTCCATTCTACGATACTCACATCCATAGTGCTTTCTCAGTATATTTTGCCAAAAAACTGTTTAACCCTCTTTTAACTCCTTATAGGGCAATAAACTTTTTTACTCTCCTAAATCAAGTGAAGGACAAACCCATCTGTTCAGAAGAAAAAATCCAAATCGAGAGATAGCAAAATTTTTGTTTGATTCATGAACACTTTGACCTGATTTTTTGTATATTTTGTCCGTTGATTCCAAATATGTAAACGGGTTTTCTCTCCCAGCTATACTTTTTTAGATAGAGAACCTCTTACATTTAACCACTTTTTGGTCAATTTCTCTTCAAGATATGGGTAGGTAAAGTTTTTCTATTTACATTTTCTTTTCGGTTTTTTTTTAAATTCAGGTGTTGACAGCATTACGATGCACATGGGTCTGCTTAAATACTTCGCTGAGTACTACCTGTTAATTGACAGCTCTGATGAGAGGATCTTAAAACGAGTTCTTTTACTCTATTACGGCAAGGCTCAATACTGAGATCAAGTTGGTATTATATGACATTTGCTATCTTTTATTCTATTTATAACGCTTTACACCGATATCACACGAAGTAATTGATATAATACCAACGTAAGATAAGATACTAGTTAAAGAACAATAAAACTTACTTGGGTAACCGAACAGCAACTAAATGGAACAATTCTAGAGTATTTACCTGTAACAAAAAAGAAAATTAATTTAGAATATTTCAATACACTTATTTAATAAGATAAAATTATAATGATACATATTTTCCTTCCTATCTATAATAATAGAAGCTAGTTGTCCAATTTTTTTCTTATAGTTTACAGCAAAAAATAGACTATCCATCTTTCCTTGTACATTAATTTCAACACAAAATGAAAGCAAAAGACCTATTCTAATAACCATCGTAAGTAATGACGTAGATTTAGTGAGAGTTGAATTCTTTGAGTTAATGAGTGTCATGAGCGATGATCAAGTTATGAAATAATTGAAATTTATTGAATAACGGTTCATTGTGCGTCATGTCCCTCAGATGTTTCTGAACGACCTTCGCCCGGAGCAAAAATACGGAGTCATTACGGCAAAGCCAAATGAGAAGAAATTAGAAGAACAAGAACGTAATGTGATAGAGGAAGGAAGCTCACGAAGTCTGTAATAAGAGTTCGCATCAACAGCGCTCCGTTATAAACGAACACACACACGTAGACACATGCAATAACAAGGGTTCACTGACACTGTTCTCGCTCATCCGCAGAATGGTTTTGAACTATGGACAGAGATATAAATGAGTTTACTAGGAATGAGAGCTCCCTCGAGATTACTTCTTGACTCCTAATTACATTATACACGCTAGATTTCATGCATAAGAACTCATCTAGTTCCACCTTCGAGCATATTTCACGCCCCTCGTAACTCAATATTCTACATTTGGATGACATGTGGGTGTCGTAAATTCTGTTCCGTAAATTTAAAGGGGTCGGTGTAAAGTTTTAGTAGACAAGTGAGAGTTTAAATGTTTAAAAGTTTTACCAAATTTCTTATAACAGTAGAATGTTTTATTGTGAAATGAAGTCGTATAGAGATATTAGAATTCTAGGCACTCATCCAATGTCAAGAAAGAATTTTATTCAACGTAACGGAATCAGCAACTGAAAACATCTGAGTCAATTATATCGAAGGGAAGATTTCTAATCTGGTCATTTAAGTTAAAGATACGATATCAAGAAATACAAAATTAGAACAATAGCTATCAAACTGATATAGAAGAAAATACGCCATTATTGTATCACTTACGCGATACGCAAACTGCTTTGATTGATAGCGAAGAAGAGCGATGGAATAATGCCCGGAATTCCCTTTATAATAGTCTCTAGGTTAGTTTACTCGGAAGGTTTCCTATCTCGTCCCATGAAGAATGCTAATTGCTACCTCACAAAATGGGTGCTTCTGAGCCCTGCTTCTCCTTCCTCGTAGTCTCATCTGACCATAAATATTAAACAGATCAGGACATGAGTGCGTCCTCCAGTGGTAATTTCTAGCATCAAGTTGCAAAGGATTCCAAAGTTTCATTGATCATCAAACGTTACAACATATCATAACTAAAAGTTAATTGAAGAAGTGTCACATTTTTACAAATATTTCACAAATAGATGAAATGTAATATACGGCTGAACTCAATTGATACGATTCTTTTTAGGGTCAAAATATTTAATTATAAATACCAATGCGTCCGCATACATAAATTGAAACTAAACCATGATTCAAATTCGCCTGGAAACGCATCTGCATATTAATGGTACACAAGTTCTCATCCATATTCGAGAGAAACGACTTTTCACAATTCAACACGATTTAGAATGAGGTTACAGGAGAGTTTTATTCTGCGAAAGAAGTACATGATTTTCATTGAAAGCTATGTCCTCACACGAAGCTTCATTTCTCCTGTTGCGTGTATCAGCAAGTGAGAGTGCGACCGTAGTGAACATATCTCCTATACACAAGATAAAGAATAAAGGTAAAATACGTCATCTTATCCTTCACATCGGACTCCGAGTGGCTCTGCGGGCATATCTCTGTACGAATGGAATTCAAATCCCAAATACATCATATTTTTATCCACGCCTCAAAACCCATACTAATTCCCAAACATTCTGAAGTTGTTGGGAATTGAATACCGGATCAACCCAAGGTATCAAATCGACCGGAATATGATGACACATCACCTTGTGTTAAAGCCTGGAAAAATTTGTGAACCCCTTTTCTTACGTGAACTTGGTGTTGATGTAAATTGATGCAAAATGAAGGTTGTTTGCAGGTCCGAATCTATTGGACGTTGTTGATAGTTAACTTAATTTCATAATTCATACCATTGGTCCTATCACTCAACTATTCTTACAATTCATTACTTATATATTCTATTCATGAATGTTCATTATAACACAAAATCAAACCGAAACGTATTCACTCATACCTGTGTACTAAGAACCTCCCTCTAAGAGATTGAAGAAAAGCAGACAAAATCTGGAGCAGCCAACTCAATTCAAATATCCCGCTCGCTACGAATGGACAACAACATTGTGACAATAATGGACACAAATCATATTACAGAAAATATTTGCAGTGTGCATGTTTTTTATACAGTCGGATTGAATAGTGAACTTAATAAAAAGAAAATATTTTTTCTTCTGTCTTTCACATGATCTGTTCACAAAAAAGGCTCTGTTTTACTCGTGAAAAAATGTCCGTCATCATACTTCGTGTGGAGACACAGAGGTTGAAAGTAGAAAAAAGTAAAAACGCACAAACGATACATACAATTGTTCCGAAACTTTGAAAATAGACTCTAAACCATTGAATTAGACATATCTTGCCCTCAACTTTAAGTTGAACATAGAGAAGCAGGCGCATCTAACCGTAATGAGCCTTTTTCAAGTACATCCATGCGTACCTACAAGTACATAACGCGACGTATTACAAACAAATGAAATGTTAGTCGAGAGTATTTTTTACAGAATCACACTATTAATTCAAAACAATTCACTGCTTCTAATGCGCCGATCACCGATTACTTCTAAATCGTTTTCGATACCCAAGAAAAAATTGCATATTGACATTCAAATTATGGTTTTTAATAAGTTCAACTACAATTTTTTTAATTTATATTTTAGTTCAAATTGACTTGTCTATATTTTATGTATTATAATCAGATATCCTTACAGGATGAGGCCCAAGACGGACCGCTCTACCAACCCCACCCCCGTCACTGTTCTCCTCTATCGAGAATCCAGAGTTTCATAGAAAATACGTTCATTAAAAATATTATGTGAGTGACAGATTATATCTTTAAAACATTGAGATAGTGTTTAGATAAAAAGTTTGTATATCTCAGAAGGAATATTTTTATTTGAGAAATCATTGATTTCTATACAACAGCTGATAAAATAAAATAATATCTTTAAACACGAGATAGCTGAAAAACGTGACGTAAATAGACGTTTCAGAACTCAGTCGTTGAATGGAGTAGAGATGAATAGAGATATATCGTCGTGTCTCGTATATTAGAGATATCCGGGATACTTCCTGATAAAAAATTTCGTTCGGACGATACGAAAAACATGTTCGCACTGTTGATTTTTCGTTTTCGTATTCCCTCTCGAACTCTTCTCGCTCGACGTTCGCCCTTCTTAAATATTTTGAAAGGCACAGAACCAAAAGCAAATACCATTACGTTGCAAGCCAGTTTTGTTTACTGGAGATATGAACAGATTTGAAGTTACTTGAATATTCAAATACTTTTAGACTTTTTCAACTAGAACGAATCGGTAAACTCAAATTTCCTTCGAGAATTCAAAGTCTAAATGGAACTGTTGCGACTGTTGAATAGTCAGCTGCAATAGAGACATCATTGCTTGAATGACATATTCTTTTTCATTCTTAGGACTAAAATATTCTGTCAGAGCTCCAAATTATCAATTTTTTTCGTGCTTATGGATAAATAAGTGGTACAAAATAAATAGTAATCATAATTTTATCAGAAAAATAAGTAGATTTTTTTTTCAAATTTTAAGTTCGTTTAACTTTCAAACTATGGAACAAGATAATTCGTACTATCAATGCAAAACGAAACAGGCATAAGACACGAAATTTTTACTACACTTTACTAAAACTGTGGACTTGCAATAAAAATAGCTCACCCGCAATTTCATTTTATTTTTTAATTATGAAAAAGACTTCGTATGAACGCTTTCTCATACTTACATATGTGATAAGAATACGCAGGAATCTATTATTACGAGTGCGTAGTTACCATGTAACATCGCCCACAAAAATTCCCAGGCTTAGTCGCTCTCCTTCACAGTGGGTTTCTGAATTATCCTCAGGTCAAAGAGACGGTACAGGGCCGGATTAGAAGCTCTTGAAAAGTGAGACTGTTAAGGCCCTATCCCTTAAAGGTCATCATTTTTTCTATATGTTCAAGTTTCTATAAAAACAATTTTTAAGACTAAAGTTATGAAATTGGAATGATAATGTTAAATAAATGTACTTTAAAAAATTATAAAATATAAGCTTAGGATGTGACAAGTAGCGATTTCTATTAATCAAACCTATTTTTCTCGAGTGTTCTACGTTAAAGTGTTTAAATATTTCCAGTTATAGAGTTTAGAATCTTCAGTTTATTTAAAAGTCAATCTCTCACGCTCACTGTTCTTCGGTCTGTACAACTCGCATCGCTTATCATAGGTTTTGAGAGCTTGGACTGTCTTTAAATATTAAGCAGGGAACGGGGCTCAATATTAAAGATGAGTTGGAATCCGGGACTGTAGCTCCCTAGATCATTGAACATACCTATTTTTTGATAAATTTTCTTTGATAATTTGGGTTAACCTTCGTAGACAGACGTATGCTGTCGTTATATATATATATATATATANTATATATATATATATATATTCTTCGAGGTGAACAATACTGCATTAATACTGTTGTTACGTATCTCCAACCGTTTAGGTAACGTACGCAAACATTCATCTCCGAAAACAGATTTGTTTCCAACTTAATCCACATTCATCATCAAAATACGAATCAACAAATTACACACATGAGTGTGTACAAAAAATCACTCTATACTCTTAGTGAAAATCTGAATAAAACTCGTTCTGTTGTTTCTGCAGAAAATCGTGCTCAGATAGGATTGGCGAGCGACAATGCTTTATAATATGTATTGATGAGAAGGCTCCTCACTTGAATATTCTAATTTATTGGACAATAGCTATCAGTAATAATGTTGATATAACGGAAAATGAAAGTCTCAGGTTCATTAAGAATGCTCTAGAGATAAAATCTGATGTGTTACACGGTGCACCACACAACCATTTCGATGACAATATTCACGCGCAAGATCATAATGTGAGTTTTGTTTTCACTTGAGCGTCTGCTGAAGGCTAGAAATCTCTCAGTTGTGGGACTCGACGCCCAAGGGTTCGCATGGCACTTTGAAGACAACAGTGGCCTAGTTACAACGGAACTTCACCTTTCGCACACTCATGAGAAGAAAATGAAGATATCGACTTTGAGTTCGTCTCTTTGTCACTTTCTACGCGTAGGAATCACTAAGGGTTCATCACAAACTTTGTCAAGTTAGATATTACCAAAATATTATTAATATTTTATTGCTTTTGTAGGTTTTTTTATATTACAATCTACATCAACAAAGTATATAAATTAAACGTTTATGTCCAAGAGAAAATTTTGGTATCATCCGAAAGGTACTCCGGTAAATTTATGTGTTTGGTACTTTGTTCAATTATCCTGACTCAACCTACCAGAGTTAAATTGGTCCTTTGGTTTACGCCATTTATTAAAGCGTTAATTTTCCTTAAATTTAATTTTTTTCTTTTACATAAATTAACAAAAGCATGTGACGAATATTCGCCACCACGATCTGCCGAGGTGCTTGCACAATAGTTACCTTCTAGTTTTGTTTCAAAAGCTTGGACGTACGAACAACCAATAACAACACAACACTAGATACAAAAGCAATTTATGGTATAGTAAGCTCGCAAAGTGTATAAACTGAATTCTAGACACCAGTAAAATTATTGTGTCAAGAAACGTGAAATTCGATGAAACCGACTATGTTTAGAAGACACAGCAATTTTCAAAATTCCAAACCACAAATAACAATTGAAAGTAACAACGCAGAGGCTTACAAAATTCAAAATGTATTAAATGACAATATACAAAGAAGTGCAGTTATTTATCAAGAATTCACGGATATTATAAAAGAGAGTCGGTTCGTAAAAGTACTAGTATATGAAATACATCACGGAAAAAATATGTTTATGCAGAACATAGTAATATGATTTATTCATCTATGCATAGTACAGTCTCAGAGGTATAAAAAAGTTACATATTCATGTTATGGATGGTAGGAAACCATTCGAAAAGAAACCAACGGTCTAGAAAAAACATGGTACATGGGAGTAAGAACGTCTACTAAAATGAACGAATCCAAAAGATACATATTGCATATTCATGTTTAATTTTGATGGTACTTCAAAAGTTTGTCTAGTTGCCAAAGGATACCAGGAATAAGTTCCATCAAATATAGTCCTGTCGCACAACTTACAACAGTTCGAATATCAGAGTAGTTTTAGCTGTATAACAAAAACGTTCGAATATCTGATAACTAGAAATCCCCATAGTGTTTTAAAATGTCAATGATAATCAGATACGTACGAAGCACATGGTATACAAATGCATCATGTACATATGTCATATACAAATGTGGCATGTATATGTAAATACATGAAGTTACGAGAGAGAGTGAATTACTAAAGTTATGCTTAAAAATTGAGGAAGAAATAATGAAGGATATATATATATATATATATATATTTGAATGGGTAGAGTTTATTATACCAGATGCTGAACATAAATTCCGTAAACTAATCAGATTTCTTAAGAGGCGATTTCAAGATTTGGATTTTGGAACTAGAAAGATCCTAGAGATCTAGGTAGAGAAAGACTATTCAAAAATTTCTCAAAACAAATGATAATTAACAAATATGATTAGGAAAATATCAAAACATCAAACACGTCTGTGGAAAATAATTTTCAAGGCATGTACCACACAAGCATACGACAAACATCCTCTGCATAGAGAATTAGTAAGTTCATAGCTATTTAGTAAGTTTTATGCTCCTTGAAGAATATAATTTATTTTTGATGTTTTACCTCGCAAAAAATTCAGGAGTNTTTAGTAAGTTTTATGCTCCTTGAAGAATATAATTTATTTTTGATGTTTTACCTCGCAAAAAATTCAGGAGTAACTACGTATTCAAATGCTGACTGAGCAGGTGACATTTCTCACAGAAGAAAGTGTACGTGGATGTGTAGTTTATCATAGTGGCAAATACCATCTCCTGATTTTCGCACACACTGTAATGTGCTTCGCAGTTTCGCAGAACGAATGTAAAAACAGAGCTTGTGCAACAGTACCTACGAACCTTGTTTATTTTAAAAGATTATCATTAAAAATTTCATTACTTTAGTCTCCATATTTTATTCATTTCATTATCGTTATTTAGTATTAAAATTTTCCTTTTTATATAAATATATTTCGAAGGTTATTATTAAAATTAAGTACGATCAAAAGTTTCTTTAACATACGTTCACAGTCGAAATCGCTATTAATACTTATTGGAAGTTATTGACGTGCAAGACATTGAGTATCATTGCCTTCAAGATAAACTTCTGAAAAAACACTTTCACACAAAATTTGATAAAAAATAATAAAAATGCAGCAAGTTTATTCAACCTTTCAGCAGAATGAAGTTCAAAAAGTTATCTGAAAGATTAACACGTTGTGGTGATCAATGTATTGAAAGCATACGGTCAGGTGTTCCAAGGAGCACCTCAAAACCAAAATAAATTCTCATCCACATGAAAGTAAATTTATGGTTCTAACTATTATTGAGGCAAAATGAAAAACTCTCACTGTAGATTATCAGTTTGTTTATAATAGACAAAATAAGTATTTTTGTACCAACATTATTTATTATTATGACAATCATAAAGTTTCTTCCTTATGATAACTAATTTTCGTCTCATTCCGCTCTACCAGAAATGAATGACCAAGACTTGATCAGTAATACTGTACATCATTTTAAAACGACAAATGACTCAAATCTAAGCAATGGGAGTGATTTATACGCAAAGATAATTCTGGGTAATATAATGAGAAGGTCTGCACAGAAAATTATTACGATGATCTAAATTGCTTCGTTAATGAAAAAAATAAATCAACACTCACGTTTAGTACATTAATTTCTTAGATAACAAATCATAACGCTACATCGAAATAGTGAGTCCGTCATGGGTCTACATACACTCTTCCATAAGGCAGCATACTTATATGGAGTCTTCCGTTCGATGGCGTCCAAGAAGAAATTGTTGGGATACTATCTTTGGCATCAAATTCTCTTACATTATTGGACAAATTTAATTTTATATTTACCAACAAAACTTCTGTTTCAAAATTCATAACATTTCCTGTAACATTTTGATGTTTTCGTGTATAAAATACTGGTTCAATACAATTACCATGATATTGAGGGAGAGAAGAAGTTAAAATCCTAAAATTTCTCATTGCTGTGTTACAGTCGTATATTAATAGTTTTGGAATGAATAAACCGCCAACAATTATTAAACCATTAAGTTCTTTTTGCTAAACAGTGCCTAATAATAACGAAACAATGAACATCATAAAAATAAGAATTATATCCTACAATAAGTTATGTTTCTTTATTCTCTCATCATTAATTGATGCTTCTCTCTGTTAACGCATTGATGTCTCTAAGACATTAGGAGTAAAGAAGAGGTACAAAAATATAAACAGCAGTGTCATGAGACCATGTTTATGTAATGCTAGTGGGTTAACCAAGCACTGCTGACAGGTCTTCTTAACTTAAAGATAATCAGTAAGAACGGTTTTCTGTGATTTAAAGTTTTGGGAGAGTATTTGAAAATATTCTTTTAAAACTCTCTTATTGAATACTCGTTTTGACCCTCCTAATAATAATAATAATAATAATAATAATAATAATAACCTAATATCCTACATTGTTCATGTGAGTATAAAAACCAAGCAATTCAATTTTTTATCAAATATTGAGCAACAAATAATTGTTATGTAGTATCCTTCTGGGTACACTGTACATAAAAATAACTTGTCCACCATGTCAAAACGACTGGAATATATTTCATAAATTACCTTTTTAGATGTAGAATATATTTAAGTTTAAAGTCCTCGCATGATGTTATCAAGGGTAACAAATAAAATTTCAAATATGTATAAAATAAACTCCCGAATGAAGTCGAAAAAAAACTCTGACCTTACCTTACAGATGTGTGTAGCAACTCTTGAAGACAAGCATCAATAATCACTTCACACAGAATAACATGAGACAAACATTTGCTCACGGTCACTTATCGCATGAGGATCGATGACTGTCATGAAATAACAACACACACACTCTCTGACTTGCAAACGCCGCCTCGACGACATAACGGCAATGAAGTGTATCAGTCCATCACCGCAGAAGTGTACAAATGTTCATTCTCATGCTTCCCGAGTCTGTTCTTAATCACTCGCGTCACTAATGAGAGTCTGGATTGTGAGGAGGCGCCGCCGTACAGCAGCGGTGACGCTGCGTCTCGCAAGCGGCCGACTGCCAGCCGCTCATCGACGGCGCTGTCGCTCCTTCGGACCCACGCGCAGCCTGCAGTCGTCTTCCTCCCCTTCTCCGACCCCTGCCAACCGCTCAGCCACCGACCGACCGACCGCAGGAAGACGACTCACGTGACGTCACACGCAGACGGCGACGGCAGCGCGGCGCTACGGAGATCGGTCGCGTCGCATCCCGAACAAAAGAAGGATCCGAGGCACGAGCACGCACTACAACGGATCCGCTACTACCGATGACCAGTAGCGGATTTAGCTTCCAAGCTGTAGACCCACACACACCAAAAAATTAAAAAAATAATCACGATTAGTACGTAGGCCTATTTATCTTGTATTCAAGAGTAAGACGACATCTGCAGCAGATTTACATTTCAGGCACTCGTGAACAAAACTAAAGATTTTATTTATCTATTTATGTATCATAGTTAAAATGTAGCTTAAAATTTTAATTCTAATGAAAAATTATTTATTCAGATGAAATTACGATATATTATTTCAGATGTTCCTAGTAAAGACCATAAATCTGGGTACAGGATATCCCTCGTTCTCAACATGTATGTATGTGTTTTGTATTGTCACACATACTTATGTGTTTAAATAAATAGAAAAAGGCCAATCTATCGCAATGGGGAGTAAAAATTAATTCTTAAAAAAAATCTAAAAATTGCATCGTTTTGCATTAAACTTTCCAAATTTTTCATGACCCAGACTCCCCGGAAATCTAACCTGCCTGCAAAGAAATCCTTGGATCGCCACTGCGATGACAAATGACACGAGAGCGGGAGAGTACATGATAAATCAGATACGCATATTCCCTCACCTTCTTCGTGTACTGAAAAGTACACAGCAGTTACACTCAAATCAACTGGGTCAATTATTCATCAACAAAAATTTTGAACTATTTACGAGAATCAAGATTTGTTCATTATATAATTATCAATTTGACTCAAAATCACTCAAATGAATATCATTCTTGATAAAAACTGACAGGATATGTGCATCACAGCCTTGGTGTACGTTAATTTCTTGAGTAACATTCATTGGCCATTCACCATTAGCGAGCTCCAAATGATTTAGTTCTCCCTCCTGATCATCCTTTTAAGTCGCTACGTCAGGCAAAAGCAAAATAGAATCGACTGACGGAATGGAAAACGAATATGTTTTCTTCTATCGCTTCTACGAGTATTTTATCGGTTTCTTTATCGAGAAAAATGTTTTCAGACTGGATATTGATTTTCAAACCGGATATTGATCCAAGTAAACGATCGAAATCGGGACGAAAAATAATTCCTCAATGTCATTTCGTACGGCATAATTGTAACAAGGGGCACACGTATCCATGACACCTGCCACTAATTGTGTTTTTAAACTTACCAAATTAACTTTCACCTATTCTAAATTTTTAGGTAGATTTTTTAAAGCAAAAAATAGTATATTACATGAAATTCATTTAAATCCGTGTACGCTTTCCCATAAAAACATTATATACGAATATTCCTCTATTGACATATCAAAAAACATTTCAGATCATGTACTTTCTAATTCGGAAGCCTACTTTAAAACGAAAAGGAAAAACCGTTGTCTTTTTCTCCAGAAGCAAAATACCAAAATTGTTCAACTTTCATTACAATTGATAAAATACTTCTAGTTATTATTAAGCTATATTGTATGATATAAATTTACTTGCAAACCAGAAATAATGCTCAGGGTACTTCGAATGAATAGTCCGATCTGTACCTAGAAAAACAAAGATCTTCGCAGTAACAATCTACATATATTGCATCAAATCAAGAGTTTGCAGATTCGTGTGTCCAGACCCCATTGATATCACGAAATTTAACTACCGATGTCTATATCAACTCCTTAAGGTCTATAGTCATAAAATAAAAGGACTACTACAAGTTTTTATAGAAAATGAGACAATGTAGGATAGACAGATAATGAAGGATTACGCACTTTCCACACCTCTATCCAAGATATTAAGTGTGGGTTGCTAACGAAAGTACTGAAAAAATTATGTTTGATTTCGTGACATACCTTTCGTGACAATTAATAGTGCATAGTTTAAAATTGTGAGGAATGAAAAAAAAGAAACATTTTCAAACTCTGTTTGATAATTAGTGATGTCGTGACTAGTCAAGAGGGCTTCCGTAATTTTTTTGTTTGGATGTTGAATCACAAAGCTGTGGATAATGCAGCTCTTGAAACCTCAGTTTTAGAGCGATGAACGTAGTTTTCTTATATTTGTCTCATACAAATAAATCATACTCTCAATAACTGATCAGCATATCTTCTCCAAGAATGTCATCTTCGGTGTGACAAGATAAAAAACATGAAACGCATTCAGATCAACTCTGACGACATGGAGCTCGATGTCGATGACAAAACTGTAGTGAAAGAGGCGCTTCGACGGACCAAAGTCATTCAGTATTTTTTAAGTGAAGTGCTTTAATGATGGTTAATTAAAAACAATGAGTTTGGTAAAGATTTTTATGCATGCGGGTCTGGTATGTCTGTGAGTAAAGGAAGGATTTGGGACTCTCAAAAACAAAGGCAATTGAGATGTTGTTATGAGATATCTTTATACAGAATGTAAAATAAAAAAAATTGTAATCGGTCGAAAAAATAATTTTGAGATCTCTTCGGATCTTTACTATGATGTCCAATGTGGTATGTGTGTATATGTTTATGTATGTTAAGAATGTTCTTCCCCCGATAACTCACTAACGAATGAGTGCATCGGAACCGAACATGAGATTTGACTTTGAATGCATTGGGAATAGAAAGCAATTTCTGGATAGTTCATACCGACTTCGTTTACACACCGTGCTCGACTTCCATTTTCTTACAATTAAACATTTTGAAAATATAAATATTAGCATTCTGATTGTTCAGTTAATTCTGCGTACAGATTGCGTATCTCGTACGTCGGACCGTTTTCGAGATACAGCGAATTTTTCTTATGCAAATATAAGTCATATTGTAGGTGACTATAAAGCAATTGCAAAAAGTTTAAGGTGGAAGATAATCATACAATCGGTACTTGAAAGATTAGATATGATGGTCAGGAATGTTCTACATAAAGTTATTTACACGATTATATTTAAATTTATTGATCTTTTAAATATGTCCCCGCGTTTGATAATTATAATATATTCTGTTTATTTTTTGTGGTTTTCGATGTTCTTAATTTTTGTTGCAAATTAGGTCTCTTAGAGCTTAGATATTTTTGTTATGAGTTATAATTGGAATATTGAGAAGGTCATACTTCAGATTTTTTTTCTTCTAAGACGATAAAATTAGGTGTGTCGAATGCAGTTGTTGTGACTTTCACCTAGGTATAGTTTAAGTTTAATAAATCTAATATCATATTAAACTTCATATAATTTGGTCAATCTCAATTGTCAGAGAGACGCATTTAACACGACATACACCTTGAGTTAGATACTCCATTCACATTTCCCGTGACCCCGCAGTCAAAAAGCTTTAGTAGCTCCAGTGAGGTAGAACCCACGATATTTTGTTACCATGTAATGATGGATTTCATTATCGTCGCAATGCAAAGAATTGCTCCACCCACCATGGACTGCGAGCAATGAGAAATTCGGGAGCGTTAACCTTGTCGTTTTGTGACCTTCACCTGTTCCCGCATTACCACGCCTTGCCCTACCTTTGCGAAACCGCTAGAAGGAATTAAGTAATGTGCGAGATTGGGCCAGGTCTTCTTGTCAAGAGTCAATGCGTAGAAGATCCCCAAACTAGTTACCTTAAATACCAGCTCATATTATCACGTATTAGCAATAGATATCATACACATCCGGTTTATTTAAGTTAATATGAAGTATATTGATTACTATATTAAATACTGTACGTTTCGTCGGATACTAAAAAAGGGTTTGTACACAAGTTAATTTAATTTAATTATGTACAATAAAAACATTTTTGCATTAGCATTTTTTTATTCAGGGTCCGAAAATTTAACAAGGAAGAATTGTACTAATAATATTTTCCTATTTTCTTTCTCTAAAATAAGTTAATAACAATATGAACCTTAACTCCTTAACCCTTGTCTAGTAGGGGTCGGAAATGAAGGATGGTATGATGCCTTTTTTCGTCATGGCAGGGGAAATTACAGGGGTGCCGGATGCCCTTCCTGACGCACCTTCCCGAGGCGTATGATGAATGAATGACATGTGGGTGAAATGATAATGAGTGAATGTTGTGGTGGAATGATAGGCAGGGGAAACGGGAGAACCCCGAGTAAACCTGCCGCGAAAACCGCTCCGTCCTCCACCTCCTCCTACTTGGATCGGACCGGGTTTGAACCGGCGTCCCCACAGGTAGAAGGCGAGCTCCTTCATGTTAATAACAATATGATTTTAGAATATTAACTTTTTGGAAAGCAAAAATAATTTCAAAGAATTAATTCATTTATTTTTGATTTTTTTTATATTTTTAAAATTTAGTATTATGCTCTTATTTCCTGAAATTTTAATCGTAAATAACAATAACTTTCTTTTGCGCTGCATTGCAGTATGGTTGCGGCATTACCATGCGTCCTTCTCAATATTTCCCTTTCTCTAAATGCGTGCAGCTTGGCTTCACAAATTGATTAATCACTAATTATGGATTAATAGAAGATAACGAATTAGATATGTATTATGGTGCATTCTATATAACATAGAAATATAAAGGAAAAATTGTATTATGTAATATGTAAAGCTTTTCAAGAACACAACATATAAAGATACAAAATGCAAAACGAATAGTAAGAAACTAGAAGTAAATGTATATCGTATCTCTGAGAGCTTTCTATATTTCCCATACCTAAAGATTGAATTATATCGTTCAATCTTGTTCCGTAATTCATAAATGTTTGCTTAGCTAACCAACATTTCGTCCCGCTTTTAATTATGAACTATATCTACCGAACTATTAGAGAGAGAGAGAGAGAGAGAGAAAGAGAGAGAGAGAGAGAGAATAGTCTTATCTCTTTATTTATTCATCATAATAATTAGATAAATGACATAAAAATCAATAAATAATATTAATATTAAACAGCCAAATTGCATTGGAAACTTCATACAAAAATTTGTTTATTTCGAAATTTTTTGTTCAAGTAAAAAGAAAATTGAAAGCACATGCACATGTTAGAAGTAAATTCTACCTTAAATACGAAAAATTAAAACAAAATGTTTTCCATTCGTTCAGGAGTGCTGCGCACAGACATATGGACGGACGGACGTCCAGCTAAAAACCACGTTTTCGGAATCAGGGATCTCCAAAACTGATATTTCCGTAAAATTTTCTTTTTCGAATTTTTTCACGATTACAATACTTTCCATATACTACGCATATGAGACAGTAACAATAAGAAAGATCTAAATGGTACTGTATATATGAGGAACACAGGGAGGATATACTGCAAGTGACATCATAGCCAAGACAATTTGTAGATTAAAATTACAAAAACTCATATTGTTCTAAATTTTTAATATATCGCTGGACCAGTATAACTAGTGAGAATACAAGTTTACAACCTCGAAAGACTTGAACGAGCTGGGCAATGCCCGAAAAGCATCAAAATCTTCGCAGTTCGTTCCCTGTTCTTTCCTCGTAACTCCCAAAGGGGTGATCTGCGGAAAATGTTAAACCTGTCTTCTTTAAAGAAGATAAAATTTGAAACACATTAAGACTAATTGCAACGATATTAATCATATAGTCACCAAGATACAGCATTCAAAAATTAGTCATTGTTTTCAAAAAGTTAAAAAAATTTAGTTTGGTCGCGTTTCTTGTCATATATCGGAAAAAGAATCATCTCACCAAGAAATGTTTGAGAAACAAATATGTCGCAAATTTATTTAGATTTAATTTTAACTCAGAACGACGTACGTGACCAAGGTCTATCAATGGAAAATAGTTAGGTTTTACTGGGATTCCTAACTAAAATAAGGAAGCATGTGGCCGACCTTTTCACATTATCAGAACTTTCAGACCTTCCTTCACAAATTATTCGCCGAGGAGTAACAAAGAGTTGCAACATTGTAAAGCATTTTGTTTACAATATCTTGTCGACAATAATAATAATCAAATCCCTTCAGTAATCCAAACCCGCAAATGAAAGTTATGGTCTAGAACTATTTAACTCGATTAACGATCGACATAAGATCCAATTTTCAATCGCTTCATTGTGACTCGTGACTGAGAAGTATGGGACGTTAAGTATTTCTTGTTTCAAGGGAGTATTTTATAATAAATATAAACTTTTCTAAGAATTTAACATAAAACATTTTAAACTTATCAGCTGGTTGTTGTTCAAGAAAATACTGAATTTCAAAGGAATTTTAAGGAGAACACGTTATCTCTGTGGCGTGGGTTCCAACCGACCTACAAAGCCTCATCCGGTGAGGATACGTCTCTTCCTGCTTCGGGAGGATTCTTCCTGCACTTGATGCTCACGCAGACTCTCCGGAAGAGGTAGACCCGGAAGAAATTTCAAGTCCTCGCTTATCCGAATTAGGAGGAGCCTGTTTCGTCGACTGCCTTACGGAAGGCACCTTGCTCTTCCTCGCTTTTAATTGTAATGAATAAAAGATCTAAAAGATGGCATATGGATGCTCATATAAATACATCTCATTCCAATCTTTGCTTTTTCTTCAATTGTTTCCCATCATGCATCATTCCACGACATTTTTCTTTCTTTAACATCCACTTAGCTTATTATCTATCCCTATCATTCCGTTTTTTTGTCTTTGTTTATCATTCCGTTTATATTTGTTTTACTTATTGTCTTTGACTACACCTCTTTGCTAACCATAAGGGCTTTCGTCCCTAATGTCTAGCACCATCCTTTATATTACGTATTTCGTCTATGAACTTATTGAAAACCTCACACCTCCTCTCAGTATTTATCATTTTTATCATCAAAAATTAAAAAAAGATTGTTGATAATTAATGAAATGTTTTGAAAATCAATTACTTCGAATAAGAAGAGTTTCTTTCCTCATATAGCAAGAAAATAAAAAACATTCGTTGAAATACAGAAATGTCCAAAATATTGTCCAGACAAATCATTTATATCAAACTGTACTTCGTGGCACAGAAGGCTGTAATAATGATTTGAGGTTAATTTTCTCAGTTGGAGTAATATATTTCAATAATTTCAAAACGAATACGTTTATCATCTTTGGTTGCTATCCTATATTTAAACGTGATATCCATTAAATATTATTCATGATCGTTGTTTTGACAATACCATCTTCTTTTAGGTCGTATACCTTATATGACGTGCACCAGATTGACTCCATCGTTTATTTGGAGTGGCCATTTAATGTTGAAGTGTGTTTTTTCTTACGTGGTACATTTTTATCGGTAAATGAGAAAATCTGTAGGTCTCATTTCGTCCATGACTTCAACCTCAATTATGTCGACC
Source organism: Laupala kohalensis (assembly GCA_002313205.1). Classification (NCBI taxonomy): domain Eukaryota; kingdom Metazoa; phylum Arthropoda; class Insecta; order Orthoptera; family Trigonidiidae; genus Laupala; species Laupala kohalensis. The sequence continues at coordinate 286,187 of NNCF01131194.1, read as the reverse complement.
TACGCTCTCCGCCAACGCGAGATAAATTAATTCTTCAGACTTACATGGCGGTTTTCAGGCTTCAAAATTGTAATTTGGTGAGTGACATATAGAGACATGTTCACGTTTACTTTCACTTCCCTCTAAAGTAGTTTAATTCCTACTGATTGTAAACATACAGATAACAACAACATCAAATGATAAATCTATCGCGATTGACAATTTCTCAGTAACGGGCGTGTTCATTGCTGAAATTATATAAGACCATTTTCCGCGAGAAAATAAACCTGGTTAATATGATTATCATTTAGAGAGATGGTATATATTTACAAGAGAACAATTAATGTATTTTGTTTTGTTTTTAATTAATACTATTTAAATTAGTTTAATGCAAAATTCAATTACCCGTGTAATACAAACTAGTCAGTTAAGTTATAAATTTAGACGAATATCGCTACAAATCAATTTCATTTCAAAAACAATTGCTCAGTGGAAATTAGTGATAGGAAATATTATCTATATAGCATTTAAAATGTCATTAGAAACTTATACCAGTTCCGTTATATCTATAATTGTTGGTCGCTTGATATCGTACGAGTATAGACCTTTATCGTAAATGACTTTCGTACAGGAAACGGTTCTTTAAATCAACAGCTACACCAACAACCTAAATTTTCTATACCTTTTTCGATGCGCACAAATGATTTTAAAACAGTAATAACATTTTAATTAACATTCGGCATAAAAAATTCGAAATCACTATAAAATTATTCATCTCAATGAAAGAGATCATAAGCTTACTCCCGTTTTTTAATCGAAAGTGAGCAGTTCAAAAAATAGGTTGCATGAAATGTAGAGAACTATACCATTTAAAGCACAATTCATATACCGTGATTATATATCCATAAGCGTAACAAAATCCCTTATTATGTCAATTAACTATTTATTATACTTTGGTACTTGTCGAGTAAACTACTGAACTGGTTTTATATGAGATATGAAATTGTATTCGAAAGTAGTTATACCACCCCTTAAACAATGAACTCAATATTTCACGAATTAAAACTTTTAAGAATTTTCATAGTAATTACATTCTTTCATCTAAAGGTCGGTATTATCGTATCGCTGTCTGCACTGGACAGCTTTCGTGTAGGCTTCGTTTCTTCATGACGTAATGTGTGTAACCTTGTTCCATAACACCGCCATCCCTGTCTCCACTTTCGCTACCCAAAGCATTATTCGAGAGTCTGCAAAAACGTCCAATAGCAAATTAAAAGGGAGAGAAATCACACCATAAATAGTTGGAAATAAAGAACTTCACCCAAAAATTATTTTCAGCGTTCATAAGTTTATCACTATGAGCATTGAGCATTGAAGAAATTAACTGCAATTGAATTTAACATTTTTTTTATCAATTTGTTTCAAATCAGTCTTGATCACCTGTCTTTGACAGTATCATTACAAGATTCCTTTAGTGTTTTGTTTCTTAATAGTTCCTAATTATTCATTTTAGTTCTCCTTCTAATGCAGTCATCTCTTATCTGTATAATCTTCATTACATAATCCTTAAAAATTGCGTACATATCATTTTTATTTACATATTCTTTATTTTGTCCTGCAAGTTTCCCGTTAATAATTAGTTGTTCTAAAAATACTGCTCGCTTTCCACCGAAACATGTATAATCCCAAAGAAGATGCCGTGCTGTTTCTTCTCCTAACACAAACATGCATGATGTATCTTCTTTAATTCTTCTCAATTGTAAATACTTATTACAAATGCCCATGCTCCATTAGAAACTCTATCACAGGTCCAATTATGCGAAAACATTAAATTATTCACTACTGATCTAGTTGTAGAGATTTAAATTATTATACAAATTTGATGAAGTCATTGTTTTCGTCAATAAAAGGCTATACCATCAATAATTTCATTCACTTTATAACATTATTTATTTTTTTATTTTTGAGTTGAATCTCTACTTTTTCTTGAGTTACTGAGGAAAGATAAAATACACATTTTTCATAAGTTCTTCGTTTAACATTTCTCTATACTCCATGATGTTTTTTAACACGAACACGCAAAAAATTATCAAGACCGCAACTTTATCCTTATTCGAAATACTTTTGCGAGTGAGTTTCAATATATTTCGAAAAAACAACTGTTATTGTTATCATGAAGAAGCGTATCTAGTTCTATCCCTTATATAATCCGCTTTTCCTGATGCGGAACCTCCCATTTCAACAACAAAAATTTCAATCGGTATCTTGCAAGCAAATACAAAAAAAAATAGTAAGCTGAGAAAAACAAGCTAATTATTAGGGCAATCAATACTAATTTTCTTAGAAATTTTCGTATACAACAAAGCAGAGGACATAAAGGAGCCCAAATATCACATCCATTTTTAAGGCGGTAACACTGATTCCTCTTATTCCGTTAAAATATTTCACATGAAGTTTATCACATAAAATTATAACAAAAATTTTTTGTTTCTTAAGCAAATTCAATTTTTAATGGTCTAGACTCTCGTATTCCACATATTTCCTGCGTGTAGCTGCAAAATGCATCAATTTATTTCTGATTGGTCTTTTCACTTCCTTCCATCCTTCTTTCCTATTTTCACAGAGGATTTCTCCAATTATTTCCTCAACAGTATGAGATCTAAAAGTATTTATAGACACTTTCACTCTCTACGATGACGTATCGGTTTCACGAGACGATTTCCTTTTTTCGTGTGGGAGTGAGAAAAACGATCTACACTCTCATTATTTGATTAGAGGATTTAATATACTGAATGGAAGCTAATTTATGCTGTAGGATGATGATGTTTTAATGATGAATGATAATGCCACAAAACGTAGGCGATGAAACATAGATTTAAAAAAATAATTTTTGTCTGCTTTATTAAATCTGAGAATAATTATATTTCTATGTTTTTGGTTCTTCAATTTGAAAAAGATTAAAACTTCAATTGAAAATATTATCCACCAACTTTATCTCTTCCTTGAACAAACGAGTAGATATATCGCTATCCTACGTCGACAATATAATAAGGGACATCAACAAAATGTTTCACAAGAGTTACGCAGTTTTTACTTCGCAGTTGGCACTTATCATCGAAGGGTTGAGTGGATACAGTGGTAAGTACATTTTACCAAAATGAGATTCATGGATGAAGACTGTAAGAAGCGTTGTATTTGGAACATTTAAAAATTATAAATACTCGATTTTTCCAACGTCAGTTTTGTTACCGATAAGAAGTTAAAAGAGCCTCAAAAGGCTGTATGAAGACTGTTTTTCTTATGACTTGTAAATGTTTGTATTATCCTATATGAAATTATTGTAATAAATTGAAGAAAATTACGATGATGAAAAATAAATGAAGAAAGTACTTTATTTATCTCAAAACTTACAAATTGTTACTTAACGAATTCATTCTCTTAACCTTTCCGTTGATATCTGCATGAGCTAAACTTAAAACGTTATGTTTTTAAAAGCACTTTCTAACAAATTAAGGAAATAATGAAGATTATCATTTAACAATATATTTAGTAATTAATAATGTAATGCTCCAAATAGGGCTATTATGTCACTGTGCAACATGTGACCATAAAATGGCATGTGATCATGTCACTGTGTAACATATACATTTCATGCACTGTTCAAGATGATGAAAAGAGAGATAAACACATTATTTATGAAAAGTATATTACCTTTTAGGGCGAGTTCGTCGGAAACCCACTCGTTGAAGTCTCCGAAAAAGCAAAGGGTGGAGCAAACATCTTCATCTAATATTCCTCAGCGCATCAAGCACTTGAAGACTATTTTAAGCACCAACGAAGCACAAGTATTTTTCAGTCATGAGTTATATATTTCCTTGCCTCTTTACAGGCATTTTAAAGTATTTATTAAACTTGAATCGTCTTTACGTGGAAGATCGTTCAAAATTGGAACATGAATGTCCTGGTCCTCACGTACACGAGACTACACCCATTTTCCTTGAAATTGACAGTTTAACGAAAGAATGATGTTACATAACTCTTTTCGTAATATATTATCCATTACTTTTTTCCTTGTAAGGTTTCGTAAACCTTACAAAAAGAACTATTTTACCTTATTTCAATGTAATGGCAAATAATGAAAAATATATATGTTCGAGCAATAAATTAAGTCGTCATGTTCATATAAATCACATCATTTTGTCGATATTTTACGTTCACACGCGTAACACAATTCTATACTACACAACAACGAACATTCTTCGTCAATAAATTACTTCGTAGAATCAACACACGAGTCGCGTGGACGCTGACAGCTGGGGCGACGTCACGGCGACAGCGGCGCGCGCATGGGCGTCGGGCACTAGCGTGGGTGTACGCGGGCGGCAGCGCGGGCGGCGGGCGCGCCGGAGCGACTGGCTGTGTTGCGATCTGCGGCGTTCACAGACGCCCCCGCTCTCCGCCCCCGCGTCCACCGCCGCCGTAACCGATGCTGTTGCAACTTTCACCCAGCGCCAACGGTGCGCGCCTGCCTGCGCTCCGCGGAGACTTGGACGAAGCAGCAGCGCGTTAGTCGGCATCTTGTGACGGGAGCGTGTGCTGACTATGAGAAAATTCCTTTTATTTTAAGAAGACATCCAATGAATAAAGATGTATTGTTAACGTAAAAGAAATACGAGATCGCTTCCAATCTTGACTTGATCCTTGAAACACTGTTTCCAAAGTTCAGCAATGTTATGTGTCACATGTGTGTGGTAGTGACATCGGGAAGCTGACGTATAATTCATGAATGAAAACGAATGTGACAATCGAATTTTTTGTAGCCAACATCAGACGATATATGTGAGCGCGGATTAACAACGTTCTCGTTTACTTCCGGTATGCCCCTCTTCGCCTACATATATTAATCTCGAAAAATGTTAATATACCATTAAGAAATTCGAGTGACTCGATATCAATGTTTTCTACACATAAAATACTTTTGAAAAACGACGAATAAGCAAAGCAGTTGTACTGTTTTCACAACTCAGAAATACTGAAAACATAAATATCATTTAACAACCTTTTTACAATAATCTTCATAATACTGAAATCACGTCGGGCAATATGTTTTTATACTGAATTTAACTTCTAATCCGTTTTTAATAATCCGCAATCCACTCTTAGAATACGGATTTTAAAATTCTTCCCGTATTCATCCTCATTCGTTTTTATCTCACTTTTAGTCATATCATATTAATATCACACACCTTTATAGCACTGAAGGTAAAGTATCTTTGAGGCATTCCACAAATAGTATTTTGGATAGTTTCCATTGCTACATCTGGAGCACCAAATTATGAAGAGCAAGACAAATTATAGATAAGTTATCTTTCCTCGTTGTCTACTATTAGTCTACATGGGCGAGAGAAAATGATGAAAATGATAATAGGGACAATAGTATTGATCTTATGATTTTATGATCATACAACCTAGCTCTTGCTCTAAAATCCCTTCAGTGAATATGTAAGTTCTCGTCGAATTATTAGTGAGACTGATAATACTTTAGGAAGCAGATGTGGTGTGTATTTAATCAATTGACTATTATATCGTTATAGCTTAATTCATTAAGTGGATAATTTAGAACAAATCATTTTCTGTTTATCTCTCATGTTTTAGATAATAGCGTGAGATAATAAAAATGTATTAGGTAATTAATTTTTTTCACATTTCTTCATTTATTTTCATTGTTTACTTTTTCAAAATAAAGTTATTTCTGATGAGTCTCGACCGTCCGGGAACCGCCACGTCGAAGTGTTGAATACCGACGTTTCGGCCATCTTGCTGTGGCATTCTTCATGGCACTAATGACGCACTCATATAGCTCTTTCTACCGCTCAATGAGTGAGTGATAAATGAAATCCTTGTAACGGATCTTTGGGTGGATGAAAGTTAGGTTCGTTAGCTACTCTTTTAAACCTTTGNGGGGGGGGGGGGTTTCTCGGGGGGGGGGGGGGGGGGGGAGGGCGGCAGGCTTCCTGGCCCCAAGGTATCGGAACCTCAGGAGAGAGCCTCCAATGAAAGGTGGATATTTTTAATACCCAAATTTGAAATGTTGTAACCCGAAGGACATATTTTTTCCTTAATTTTGATTTTAATTTTTTTTTATGAGTAAAGTCCTCCAATAATAAAACCTTGTTGATTGTTAATTGTCGATAAATAATGGTTGACAAATATAATTGCCGCCAGTAAACAGTAACTGAAGAAAGTTGTGTGATTCAAAACTGTTCATTATTTAAATATTCTCTTGATTATTTATTCATAAAATACATTTATATCTATTTTATATTGTTCTTCGTATCCTAATGATGTACTAAATATGATGATACAATGAATTGACATATTTTCGAACGTTTATTTAGTGTGTGGATCTACTAATTGTGAAGACGGATGGAATAATTTTGAAAACGGAAATCATCCCAGCTGTCCGGGAGGATAGGGAGGGTTTAGCGGGTTATTTACATGTTTTGCGGGTTGCCTCCACGCACCTATAAGATATATCTCGGATTAAACCCTTTTGCCCTTAGGAAACTTCTAAATAATATAAAACCCTATTCATCGTAATCCCCTAATAAAAATTGTCCAATAATAACTTCCAGACTTTTCAATTTATCTGTTTTTGGATACGTTTCATGCAAATAATTACTTGACTAGACAAATACTAAAAATTGCTCATTTTTGTATTTCCATTCACACTCCAAACTCAGATGTATCAAAAACGAAACTTGAAATGAAACTGTTTCATATACTATACGTGGTGCAATATCAAACAGTTTTTATAAAAGTTCCTGGGTTAAGATGGGCATAGACGTTGTCAAGGGAGACGGACAGTGGGTGTGTGGAGAGAGAACGAGAAATAATTAAATTCATTTTGTGGCTGAAATGTCAACCATTTAATATCATTTCATTACACAAGTTGTGTGAAACAACCTAGGGGTGACTAATTTAAATTTCCACAATGGGCCATGTCTAGTCTAAAATACGTCGTTTGCAGGGAGTGCTCCTTTGTTCAAAACGACTCCCTTACATTGACAAAGAACCATTCCTTTAGTTTAACTTTTACGTGTGTAAGAAAGCATGTCATGTTTTGTAATATAAGTATTTTCAAGGCAACATCTGGACTGAGATATAATAAGAATTGTTTCTCTTCAAATAATATTAACACGATTATGAAATTAAAAGAAAAACCTGGCTAAATTCAAGTTCCAATTCAATTATGTCACTTGATAGTTGTGGGATGTTGGAAACACTATCAAAGATGATAATCAACGTCTTATAATTAATAATTCAATGGTGTCAACTCTGATCTACGGTTTACATAACAATACAAAGTAAAAGATAAATTATGTTATGTTGAATCTAAGAGAATACGAAGTAAAAGAGAAATGCAAACAAAACCAAAGATTAAAGAAACATGGTAGATTGTGCAACAAAGTTAAGCATTGATTGAAGTGGTTCTACATCATATAAAGAATTATCGTACTATCTGATATTGAATGAAAAATGAGCTAAAAGTGCTGGGAAGTTATCATAGTTTTCGGGCGTGTTTTACTTTGGAGTAAGATACACACCGAGTAAAAACATACTCGATTTCCTTTATTAATTCTTCAAAAAATTTGAGGTATGTTTAGAGAAGTTATCAAAGCTGGGAACCATATGTGTTGAGACTTAAAAGTTATCAATTTAAATGAACGGACATTTTAATCCCCTAATGTCTGTTATGTGAAAGCAACACGTATACTTTCAAATGACCTTTACTCCTATTAGGATCCCTCCAGTACCAGCAATTCACAAGGTCTCAATCAGCATCCGCATTCAAGAAGCGAGAGACTTCAATGCACAATGTGATGATAGCATGAGAGGAGCGAAGAGATTCACTACTCGGCTCGTTGTTTTTGTCCAGCACCGTCTTATTACGGTCAACTTTATAACTCTGCCGCACCTGGGGGCAATATTCCAGTGGAGCGAACCGTCTATAGCGGTGACTCAGGACGCAGAGTATGACGTAACCGCAACGCTCTCTTAGCGACGTAGCGACCTGTGCGACACGGCGCTGCTGCAGTGGCGGTAAGACGGTGGCGGCGCGGGTGGAGCATCGGCAGAAGCTGTGGAAGAGAGAGGGAGAGGACGACGACGCTGGCGATGTCAGCGGCCGCGACCAGTGGCGGATCTACACCGCAATCAAGGTGTGAGTGCGAGGGCTAACCGAGGGGGGTTATCTAGGGAGTATGAAATCATTTCTGATAAAAAACTTATGCTTTCACGACGGATAAATTTGTAAAATTTAATGAGTCGATGTATTTTGTTAAAAGAAAATATTTATAATTTTTAAAAATAAAATACATCAACTCATTATATAGGTAATTAACAATTCATTAAAGTCGCTAGATTTATTAATTGTTTAAAATAGTAAGTACATATTAAAGGATAAGGATTTTGAGACCAAATCAGAATTTTATACAGATACAATTCAAATAATTCATGAAAATTATTTTTCAATGCAGACATAATGAACAAATAAAAACACAATCCAGTGTATTGAAGCGAGTCGCTTCAACCAGTGCTTGTAATACACAGAAAATATAATAGAAATGTTTTACTAAGTTTGCCAATAGCATGTAAATTTAGAGTGCGAAAAATCTGGTACACCTTTCACAAAGTACACGTCTCATCAATTTCAACTTTTGCTGTTGAGAGTTCCGGTTCAATAGAGGGGGGTTGCTGAAGACGTTAGGGACCCTAGATCCCCCACTGGCAGCAACCAAATAACGTCACTCGAATTACGTGCATCATTCTTTCGATTTGTCAGTTAATCACGTTTATGATTTACGAAAAACAAAATGATTCCACAATAAAAAATGTTTATTTCAAGCGTAGACATATTTTGGGGAGCATTCCCCATCCTCGGTGCTCTACACACACATTGAACGCTATACAAAATAAACACTCAAGAAATCTAAACACAACATAGAATTTAAAACTTGGTTAACGCCTAAACACAAAAAATATGAAGATAATAAAATGAGATAAACTACCCGAATAACAAAGGATCAACATAAATTAAATGATTTCAGTTAAACACATTTGATTAAATGTAACATGAATTAAATGGTATCAATGTAATCATGTTGCGGTTTTTTAATTAGGATCCGCTGTCTGTACAACTTATCCGCGTATACTTTCATCCTTCCGACTCTCCTTTATTTCTTTAATAATAGTTAAAATTTCCATTTACTTACATTAATTAATAAAATGTACGCTAATAATTTCAGATTTGGCTCGATTGACGTAATAAAGAATGAAAAAGAACTAGTCATAGAACCAAACTATTTTTATTATCTAAAACCACTTTCGGCAGCAGTTCAGCCCCTTTCTGTGATAGACTTTACTTCCACTGTGGACGGAGCCACTTTCAGTGATCCCTCGTGTTAGAAGGTTTTTCGCACATTCACATCGGCTTCCTCTGAAGCATGTGTTGAAGAAACGTTCGCCTCTGTAAAGGAAGAGGAAGGTACACGGGGTTAGGGAACACCGCTTCGTGACGTCACACAGTGGAGTATATTGAGACGAAACCTGACCAAAAAATTTTATCCCGTTAATTTAATGGATTATAGCGAATTATCGTTTATATGTATATAAACAAAAGTTATGTTAAGTTAAATGTATTTTTGATTCGAGAGATTATGTGTCAAATCTATACAAAAAAATTAAAAAGAAGCTCTATATAAATTTTCTTAACATGAATAATGGACATAACATTTGTTTATATACTAAAAAATCACATTTCGCCATAAATCACCAAATTAAAACGATAAAATACTTTTGGTCAGACCTCGCCTCAATATACTTAACAATGCGGATACACGAAGAGATGTTGAAAAGCGGCATTCATTAGCCTCGTGTATGTGCCCCTTAGGTACGTGCGTTGAAGGAACGTTCACCTCGCCATGTGTTCCCCTGCAGTCGGTATTTCCGCCACGAGTCAAAGGGCTCTCGGGTTGTCTCGTTTTCCCTGTCTACCCCTCCACACCTTCTCTCCATGAAACGCGGGGACTCCTGTTAGGTCGCGGAGAGAGTGTAGATGGGATCGGTAAGAGGCGAAAATGTGCAACCGGAATTAGTGTGAAGGATTACTGGAGGGTACAATGCTGTCGAAGTGATTTTGAACAATAAAAATAAAAATAAATAAATTTAATGTCAAAAAAGCTGTAACAAACTGCGCATGACCACGTGAAGGACAATAAACTAATTTACTAAATAATTTAAAACGTTTATTTTAGCGTGTATATCACACTATTACCCTCGAATCTGAACCAGCGATGTAATTAATTGACGTAGATATAACGGGTGACTACGAAAAAGAACGCAATATTATTTGTATTTGACACAAATACACAAATTCTGTGTAATAGCCTCGCTCTACAAAATATAATTTGTCGAACCAATACATTCATTCATTTATTTATTTTATTGAAATTAGAGAAATGTTCTTGAGAATTGATCAAATAAATAACACCCCTACAGAGCTTAATACATAACCATGAGTCTTCATACTAGACGAGGCAAATTATACAATAAGAATATGGAGTGTTCACCACTGTACTTATTAATTTACTATAATAAATTCAACAACAAAATATATTGACTATTAATATCGTTAGTCACAAATGATGCAGTCGATTGTTTTAATTTATTTCAAATATTATGATAAATTGTGTAACTTTTTCGTGTTTCTGTTTCAATAAATCTTTCTTTTCTTTATTTCAAGTTTCATTTTACATAAGAGGCTGCGAAAGTAAGTGATTAAACGCAGCAATAAGATTATCGTTTAGATAATATTTAATTTCAAATTCTAGATTCAAAATTCACACGATTAAGGTAGAAAATTATACAAACCAAACTTTCAAACTTTAAAAACAGCAATAAGAGAAAAATTCCAGAAAGTACGATTTCTTCCATTTTTTTCTTTCCTAGTTTCTTTAACCCTTTCTATTATATTATGATTCACAAAATTTTATTTTAGGTCTACAAATTAGCATCAAAATCACACTTATTAGGTATAAAATCAATCACATGCAACTCAACTTTGCCTGATCTACCTATATACCATTTTGCTCTCAGTGACAACTAGTCAACAAAACTGAGTCCGTATGTTCGGAAAAGAATTAAAGAGTTATTTTTAAACATAAAACTCAATCATACATAAATCCCGGTCCCGTCTCCCAACTTCATCCAATATAATGTCATTAATGTATACTATTACGTTAGAACATTCATTAAGGTTAGAACATCCATTACGTTAGAACATAGATACAAATAGTCTTAGCACCATGCAGGAATCCCAATTACAAAGTATCTATAATTTAAATTTTTACTGAGATTTAGGCGTGGTAGCAGAGCGTGGTTTGCAAAGGACGCAATACCAGCGGCATCGCACCGGTCAAAGACTATGCATGCACCGGAAGAAAGCTGCCGAAATTAACTTTCTTCTTGAGGGCACCTTTTAACGAGTGTGCACAGGCTACACGCGATTTTTTTTCTTCTGCCAGTATGTACAGCGTCAACGAAATCGCCGATAGGTTGTTTTCCCCAAGTCGTTTTCAATTTACACGGCAACGTTTTCAATTACTTTGAGGTTAGTGTACTCAAACGAGTTATATTCATTAACGCGCGTCCAAGCTTCTCAAAGCAATTAACATTACCGAAACTCTTACGTATTCATGAATGCATTGCAATACAAATAAAAGATAACACGGAACAGCGAAATGTGTTCCTTATGACTTTGAGCTTTCGTAAGAACTTGGAAATATTCATTTCTTTCCAGCGCAAGTATTTCAGAGAACAAAAGCCACTTAAGTGCAGAAAAGATAAAATCAAAGGAATATTATTCTCTCGATTGCACTTCGTTGACAATATCCACACTTTGGCCTTATTAGATTCCATTCAAGAAGAAATACTGATACATAAAAGTTTCGATCACAGTCATTATCTAAAGAATAAACCTTTTCACAGACCCTGAGTATATCTCTTCCTAGTAGTAACCTTGATTACTGCTCCTCCTGCTTCTAAATATTTCCCTTTCATTACGTTTCTGTAAATTGACTGTGTTTTACCGTCCATAAACGCTCTTATCTCTTCATATCATTGAGAAATATCTTTTCTACTCTCACTCTCTAGATACTTATAGATCATTCTTCTTTCACAAACTCGTTTTCTCATTCTGTTATACATCTACCCAGAATTTAAATCTACAAATTTATCTTTTGCTTCACTGACCATTGAGTTTTGGTGTACACACCTTTATAGTTCTTCTCCCTGTGTGAGTGGAAAGGGTCTCCAGTCATCGCATGTGATTCAAATTTTATTTCACATGTTTGTTTTCTACATTCAGTTCAAAATGACATCAATAAAATCTTCATTATTAAATCTATTTACAGAATCATTCATGTACAAGGTACGAACGTTTGTTAAGAAATTTAACGTTCTATTAACCTTCCTTAACAACTTAAGTCCTCTTTTGTAAAAATTCACTCATAACTAACTCTCCAGATATTGTATCTGTATGCAATATGTAGCGAAGTGTCATCGAGCGGAAAGTAATATTGGATTACTCTGTGTCACCCGATCTTTTTAAATGCATAGTTTTATCGCGAGATAAACTCATTAATTTTAATAGATACGTATTAGACTTATCAGAACTTTTTCTTATTTTCTCCATGAATCGATAATCGAAAACTATCGAAGTCGGAACCGTTTGTTCTGTTTGTTCAATTCTTTTGTATTCTTGTCACCTTTTATTGCTTTTCAATCTTCGATAATTTTTTGCAAAAGCTGTTCGCAATCTATCGATAAATTCGAGTAAACTTGAGTGTCATCATGTTACGCAGTATCTCCAAACCACAAGTTCTGCTCGGACTCATCAATAAACTTTAGTTGGCATCATATCTACCACAAAGCAACCAAGTTTTTACATTTTACTTTCCTCTCTTATGTCTCGCCAATACTTACCACACTTAGCACGTCCGATTTATTCAATGTTCTAATACCAATTCTGATATTCAATGTTCTGAAGTGCCAAAACAAACCTAATGAGAAAATTCAAGCTAAAAACTTCTTTTTGTTTTTTAACATAGTTTCCACGCAATGGTTCATAATGATTTTTCGCATATTTATTTTCGTCAGACATCCTCAAAGCTTAAGAACAACATGGTGGGTGACATATGTCCAGAAGGAAGAGACAAAGAAAAATAACACTCTGAAGACGACCGAAAATAAAAACCAGCTATAACGTTGGCGAGTTAATTTGAAGACATTCGCTCAGACCTATAGCTAAAAACCTTATCCCAGTCGTCGTTGATCAGCCGAAAAATCAAGTGCAAAAACACATTTTTCTTCGTTTACGTTCTTTCACTTAATTACACTCTGAAATAAATTAACTCGTTCGTCATTCATCTTTAATTACTCCTAGGAAAAACATTGAAAATACCTTGGCATAAAATACTCTTATTCCAACGACACCAGGGAAGTGAAAGGACGTTTACAGATGTGTTGTGAGAGAGATACCTTCAGTTATTACTGTGAACGGAACGTTCAATCATCCACTCGTCAACTTTCTTCTTGAAAGCATCTCTCAATACGTGAAACCTTTCTAATGATTACAGCTGTTCATTAAATATCCTTCTCTTCTTCTATGAGCTTCAATATTCATACAAAGCAGTAAACAAAAAGAATAAAACATCAGATCACGAGCTCCAATTAGTATTCTATCATTCATTTCTCACTTCATTGGTCAGCAACAACACTCAACTGACAAGACATTCCTATTTTTAAATAATATCTATATACAACACTTCGATGCAAGCCTTTTTCCATTCATTACTGGAACACATTCCCGTGTTTACCATAATATAACATAATGAATTCTTCTTTGAAATAAAAAAATATTATCTACGGGAAGAAGCTACAATGGGAGATGTAATCTGAATCTCTTCTTTTACTGCAATCTATTCAATTCCATCTTATTTAGCTCGTTTAAGAAAAGTATTTCATTCGCCCAAATATTGGTTTTGAAAATTTTTAAATTTTTTAGACGTAGCTAGTGGTTAAAATGTAATTTTTGTAATTACCTGAGGGTGAAGGTGTAAACACAATAAAAAGTGAACTATCCATGTACAGTTAAATCACTATCTACTTATTTTAGGCGTTTTCTGTCACCCAATTGACTTCAGAGGATCAAATTAAAACCTATTAAAATATTTTTTTTAATTACACTACTAAACAACAGACACATTTCAATTGCATTTTACCTGCAGTTACTTTCGTATTTTGTTTTTCATTTGAATTACTTTCACCTGTGTCAAAGTATTTATTGCCGTATATAGAACAAGTCACGGTATAGAATTAATCTCGTATATCTCCAACTTCTCATGAGAAGCATATAGAGAAGAATTTACATTCTTTGGTTTGTATTAAAGGATGACAAGGTACAAACAAAATGAATTTGTTAGAAGAGGTCCTGGATTAGAAGAGTGCTTCTCAAACGATGTAGCCAAGATGACTTTTGAAATTGAATATTCTTCGATCATTTTCCTTTATATTAATATTCTTCGTGAGTCATTGAAATCATTTCGTAATAGAATTTAAGAAGTATTCATTCTTGAAATTTTGATGCGTTTCTAAGATTACACTACATGAGGGGCATTTAGAACCTTCACTTATACATTTACATTTCTTCATCAGTTGAGACCAATCGGTGTTATTTATTCGTTATATTCACACAACTGCATAGTGTACAAATACAACGATGCAGACGTGACAAGTCATCCTGGGTAATGTTCCCACTAAGACACCTCTTGTGAGAATTATCACGCAGTTTCATACAACAAAAAATTACTGTCGTGAGAAAATATTTCGTAAACTCTCACTTATTCGACGACCTTTATTACTTTATAATTGAAATTTCATGAGAAATTCATCCATGCTCTTTGTGTGAATTATAAGTTCACGATTAATTTAGAATGTATGTCACTCACAACTTTCAGTATCCTCAACATTGAGTCCTCAACAACAAAAATATATTTCCACTAACAAAGAAGAAAGTATTTTTAATGTTAGGAAGACGTTCATTCAATTGAGGCGCTCAAATTTTGAGAACGAAGCGTGATCGCAACCTTTAATATACTGAAGGATCGAATTTAGATTCTCCAGAACTCTGTTATTGCACCTTTAAAGTTCTCAGTAATATGAATAAATGACTTTCTCGAAATTCATTTTGGTTGGGATCAGCCGACTTTGTTCAATGAATGATTCGTTTTCTACGTAATGGATTTAATTATTTTCACATATCTTTTCTTCCATACGCGGATATTTCTTCATCAATCTTAAACTTTCTTCGATGTTCCAAAATAATACCGGAGTTTCATTTAAATTTCGAGTATATAATTTTTTAAAGATATGGTTCTTTAGTAATACTTTATTATTTAAACAAAAGTTTTTTTGACCCCTTTGGTGGACATCTTTAGGTTGAGAATATCGCTCTAAATCGTTGGCGAAGTGCCCTCATGTATTTGAGAGTGATTGAATCTCATCTATTTTTGCTTTTATCTTTTATTTTATTTTTTCATTTTTTGTAGATCATGGATATTCTTTCAACCAGTATTCAGTTCGGACGGACAACTTCATTCGTGTATTCTCATCGGATCATCCTTCCTTAAGAAATATGGAATAGAAGCCAAATCTTCTCCCAAGCAAGACATTCCTCCAAGTCCATAAATGTGATTGAAAGAAGACATCTCCGCCAGCACTGCGCTTTGCCGTGTCGTTTTTTGCCGCTCGTTGCTTGCCTGCAGAGTGCCGCTGCTTTCGCAAGCGCCTTGCTGCACGAAAGGCCACTTGCCCATGGCTTGAGGCTGCAGCACGCAGGCAGGAGGCTGGCACCGTCGCGTGGCACCCACTGGCTGCTCCCCGCGAGGCAACGAGTGAAAGAGGAGGAGGAGAAGGCGGCATCGACTGTCGCCTTGAGGTGCTGGAACAGCGGCCGACTCTTCTCTCACTTACACACACAGCGTCGCTCAATACTCTTCTCTTAGAGCACGGCAGCCATCGCGAGGGGCAAGGACCCGGAGAGAATAGGGACCCAGTGTCTGCACCATTGCCACTAGTCTTTAACATATCCTTTCCGGTTCAACTCTAAGAACCGAAAAACATAACGGTCATTTTCGGTTATGATTCCAAAATGTTTAATATATACAATAATAAATTTAGTTGCTAAACTTCGATTATATATTTATTTTGGTAATAGTAAAAATGATATTTATTAACAATAATAATTTAACAATGATATTTATTAATAAATAATTTAAATATATATAATCAAGTTTAACTTGATTTTATTGTTCATGGTTAACTTTTGAAAGAAGTCTAACAATTTAAACTTTTTAAAAATTTTATCACTAACTTACGTTGTTTTTAAAAATGTCATAGTGATGTAATAATGAAATAATAGTGTAACATTTTATTCATGTTTATGTTGAGCTGTAAAAACATAACTGCATTTATTTTTTATTATAGTTTGCAGGATATTTTCAAAATATCCCTTCATTGTAAAGAACCGGGTTTTAGTTGTGGTACAAATGAAGTATTTGGTGTACAAAAGTAGAAGATTTTCTTTTTTACAAAAATTTCTTCCTCCATCTTCATTTTATACTTTTTTATTAAAGAGATGATATTTAGGTTCTTAAACCTGCACACATGTTGACGAGGAGTGTTGAGGAAAGACATGGGATGTCGTGGGGTGTAAGGTAGCATCCTGACATTTGTCTGAAGTCTCAGGAAAAGGATTGCGGAATCTAACCCATGTTTTCCCTTTCTGAAGCTGGTATGACACCAAGATATTACTATTACTCTATTTTTAAGCTACGTACGAGTGTATCCTAACATTAAGGATCTTCTAGAGTACATTGTGGATTGCATTAAATTATAAAAACTTATAAATTTAAAATTTAAAAACACTTTTAAAAATAAGTAGCATTTTACTTAATAGACTATTATTCGAACAATTCCAGCGACATTTAACTTGGTTGTCACGAATTTTTTTAGTTGTTTAAATATCTACTTTGTTCTAAATAATATATTTCATTCGTAACATTCCAATCACGAAGTTATTTATATTTATTCGTCAGAACGAGTTTCCATGGACGTCACAAAAATTATCGATAAATTCAACAAGCCCTCCTTTTATCACTTCACTTCATCTTCTCCCACTGCTAACGTGACTATTGTACTTCCCTCTTGTCGGATAATTAATATAATTATTATAAAAAAGAAACTGCATTAGACAGGGTCCAGTGGCATGTCGTTTAACATTTCAATAAATTACTACCTGTGATGACATAACCCTGTTTCAATATCATTATAGAACCATACATTATTAGTTTTCAAAACAAATATTCGTAAGTTGATTAGCATTAATATTCAATCACTATGTTTACATAATAGCTTGCGCCACTAAAACCACATACAAGATAGAATTAGGGAAAGTTCTTGGAAAGAGATGAGATGCTGATACTATAGAAGATAGAGAACAATAAATAGCCGTGAAGAAATTAACCCGCCTCCTCACTCTCGGAGGTGACTTCTGCCTAATGTCCCGACATGCACTTCACTTCTGTGAAAGTACTGCGACATTTCTTCCCTTGCGTCACATTTCATCGCAAGGCATTAACTGCTACTTGCGACTTGAACTACTCATAAAAATCCCTCACAGGAAAGCAATCAAAACTAGAATTTCTGTCGACGGATAAAAAATTATGATGAGACGAGGAATAAATGTTTAGTTTTACTACTCACAGAAAGAGGTAAATTAATGATAATCATAAACTCACAAAAAATAAATAAAAATTATCACTATTTAGCTTTGTATTTTAACAACAAAAATTGACGCATCCGAAGTTTTCCGTTATTTGACGGTCCAAAGACCTAATCTAAAGGAGTAAAACAAAATTAGAAAATTATAATTTTCAAATTAAAATTTCATTGAAATCAATAGCTTGAATCGGTATTCTACAATGGTTTTTTATGGTAGCAGAGCATAGTTTTTATTTGTATGGCTCGACTAGGTTAGATCTTTACATACGAACCCAAAGCTGTTCCTTTCTGGCCCCACTCGATATGAAGAAAATTTGATGCCATCTCAAATTTCCTCCCACCTGAGTATATCTGGGGTGGGGGAAATTCAGTCAAAAGACTTTAAAAACTTATATACGAATAGATTTTGTGAAAAAGGAACCTCAAATAACCACGTCATAACAGATCATGACAAAATAGCTGCTCAACGTTCTAGGATGAAACTTTCGTTTTTAATTTATATTGAGATTTATAATTATTATAAGACCTACATCTAAATAGTAAGCACGTAAAAATACAGAGTATTCAGGTGTGAGAGAATTTCTTTTTTCTAAAAAAAAGGAATCAATGAAAAAAAAATTGAACCATGAACATTTCATAATCATAAGAAAGTTTTGAAAGAAAAAAAAATTTAGCTCCAGGGCAATAATTTTGTTACGAAAAGAGGAGGTTAAAATTTATTCGATTGTGTTTATGAAATAATTGTATTACTTTCATATATTTTTAATAAACCACTTGTGTGTAACGTACGAAATGGATGTGAAATAAATGTTTATACAAGTATCTTCTGGACAGGAAAACGGAAAATTTAAGATTAAAAAGAGCATCCCGATCACTATGAAACCTATAGATTCCGTCTCCATCCACGGAGCTTGACGGAGCATCTGCTGTCGAAGAGCGTTCAGTGGGAGAATCACTTTCAGAACTTTTCCTTTCGTGCTTTCACGCTGTGCGCGCGAGAGCAGACACCGCGAGTGGTCGCCCACCTCGTCCACCCCCTCCACTCCAACTCCCATAACAGCATCACCTCCGCTCAGGTTCAGCTCTCCCTCCCTCCCGCTTTAACCATCGAAAGAACAAGGAAACGAATTCGCTAATGATTTCATATGGAAATATTGTTATTGTGTCCATACTAACAGATATACCAAAAAACCCTCAAATGCAGGGTGGAAAATTTACAATTGTACGCCACAAAATCTGAAGGAACTTAGCAGGAATAAACTTAGGAAGGTCTTCATGAATGGTTTGGTGGAAAGACCGCTGCACACACAATGAAAGAATATTATGAGAAAACCAAAATTTAGGGAGTGAAGCTTAAGAAAGTAGCATTGAAAAATTATTTTATTTGATTGACGCCATTTGAGTATTTGAAGTACATATGAAGAAAAGAGAGAACTGAACATATCCTCCTAAATCCATAAATATTTAAAAATTAAAATAATTAAATGTGTGTAAGATTTACATTTTAACTGTTTGAGGTTGCATCAACCTCAACAAGAAGTCAAAATGTAAATATTTATATCAACTCAATCCTCATCAATGTTCTTTCTCCATGTATCAAACATGTCCATTAAATCAAAAGAGTGAATTTGTTGCTAATTAGTTGTTAAGAAAATTTTCTTTAACACATGATTGGCCCCAGAAGATAATGCCATACCGTAAATGAGAATATACATTTGCAAAATACACGCAGCGAGAATCATGTTGACTAATAATTTTGGCTAAAATTCGGAATGCATAGCATATTTTGCTTAGTTTGGAGTTCAAATAATCAATATGGCAATTCCATTTGAGGTTGTCCTGAATATGAAGCCCTAAAAATTTTGTTATCATTACTGAAAGGGAGCGGATTGTGATGCTGTTTTTTCTTAAAGACTATATGAGTGGCAAAGCACTTAATTAGCATCAAATTAAAGGTCCAATTAGATTTCCAAAAACGTGAAGTCTGCTACCTCGATCTTTTCACTAGAAGAATGCGTATTTTCTCACAAAATGAAAAACAGGTAAATTCGAGAATAGAGCATTTAATTAGTATTAAATTAAGCGGTTTTCAAAAATATATTCTGCTACAGTTTATCTGCTAACTTAATGGACATCATATGTCACCTCCTTTCGACTTATTTCCGACTGTCATTGTGTAAACTGAAAACAGCAAATATCTCCGTTCTTACTACTTTTACGAGAAACATTAATGGAAAAAAATCTTTAAAACAATGTAATCGATATCGTTTCTGATAAGAGCTTTTTAAATTAATTTATTTGTTTGATACAGCGAGCATCTATGTCTTAAAAAACATGTGCTAATTACACATACTTATTTGCATTTTTATTTTAAAATATTTTGAATTGAAGAGTTTGTAAAATGCAAATAATCTAATCCTACAGGGTAAAGTTCCTTGTGGGCCAGAATGCAAATTCTGCCATGTTTGAAGGAGAGGAAAACACGTTGTATGTTTACTCTTCCCTTTTCCCGGGTTACATGAAAACGGCTGAGGTAGATTTTATGGTTTTGGAAAACATCACAGCCTGTCCTTACAGTTGCGATTATGTTTAAGGACACGAAGTAGCACAATGATAGGAAAGAGGGGTGAAAGTAATATCAAAAACTTCCTAGATCTACACAGCAACACAATCCGCTCGTTTTCAGTCAAGATAACAAAATCAGTCAAGATAACAAAATTTTTAGGGCTTCATATTCAGGACAATCTAAAATGGAATTGCCATATTGATTATTTGAACTCCAAACTAAGCAAAATATGCTATGCATTCCGAATTTTAGCCAAAGTGTTAGTCAACACGATTCTCGCTGCGTGTATTTTGCATGTGTATTTTCTCATTTACGGTACGGCATTATCTTCTGGGGCCAATCCACTCAGAACATTCAAACTTTTAGAATTCAAAAGAGAATTGTCGTTAAAACTAGTTCAAAAAGTTCAAAAAACTAAAACACGTCAACATTAGTTTAAAAAAGGCATATTAATATAATTCAATTACATGAAATGTTTAATATGTAGAGTCTTCAGAAATTTCAGCCCCCTGAAACGTATCAATATTACCAGTCAACTCCATTAGTTCCCATGATGTTTCTTATCTCGAGAGGACATCTCGGAAGGCGGTGGGAAACAACTCTAATCGGCATCTGATATTCATCTTATCACCTCCATCACGTCTATTCCCATTAACCTCGCCCATATGACATCACACCAAAACAAATATAGACGTTCGACAATGGAGTGTATGCAACAATACCTGTTATTATCTCAACCACATATTTCAGTTCGCCCTCAAGGGAAAGTCATGATGCTCAAGTTCCCATCGTAGCTGTATGGAAGCGCCACCTTCGCACTTCTTATCCGGATACATGTCAAAAATATCATGCTGAACTAAACATATCGTCCATGACGCTTGTAGCCGGGTGGGACTCAACGAATCCGACTTACAACACAAATTTAAGATATTTTTAGTATTAATCGAGTTTAGAAAATGTTATCTGAATCTCTTATTGTTAATTAACCACTTAAAAAAAAATAATCGTGAATTGAACAAACTTCAAATATGAGGACAAATAACTTTAAAGTCAACTTCAATTTACTTTTCGCGAAGAATAAGCACTACCTCAAAATATCTGGCTACAGGAGTAAATAAAACAGATTAACTCAATAAAGGAATTACATGGTAACTCGCAATTTATCGTTTATTTATCATCGTTTTTATTAATTTATTCTAATTTGTTTTATTTTAGGTTATAAGAATTATATCTAAGGAATATTGAATTGGAACTAAATTTTTCATGTCTGTTCTTCCTATGATTTTCGTGGGTACTTGTACAGAGGAAAAAGAATAATGCTCCTTCCGAAAGTATATTTTCCCGTAATAGGGCTCTAATGACCTAGATGTCGACGAGCCGTAAAGCCCCACACACAAAAAATCCCGTAATCAAACATCGTCTCGTGATGTTATTCCGACAATGAATTTCTATTGAACAGCAAAATACAGTTTTTAAATTTTCGACTTATCGAAGTCCATAGGAACTCCAAAATCCTACCTGTCCAAATTAATATTTGCAACTCTGTTGTCTTATTTTCCATAGGTTTTCAGTATTTCACATCAAGAAGGGTTTCCACCTGCCCCCACGTGTTGTCATACTAGTTGCACACATAGATACGAATCATTTTAAATTACGAATTATTCTTCAAAACGAAATCCAACCTTAGGCAATATTTCCAAGAGAACAAGTGAAACTCACGTAGTTGGACCGCGGGCGAGACGTGATTTCAAAATGGTTAGTTGTTAATAAAGGTCAATTACTAAATTAGTAGCTGTAAACTAAGATCAGCGAAGCCATCGGAGTGTAGCTTTGTGACGAGGCTAATTTCATTAAAAATTCTCGAACTTTCAATGGCGTTTTAGGGAGAATTGCCACAAAATTACGTGCCATTTTCACAGCCTTGGTTCGAATTACGATTCGGAGAAAAGATTTTGTTAAATACTGTTACAACAATATGGAACCGTCATTGCGGTACAGAAAGAACTTCTTTAAAAGACGTAAAAAATGAATAAATTTAAACAAGTGAAAATAATTATCATTGATATTTCAATATAGTTCTACTAAAGTTAATTTCAATATTTTAGGGATTTTATTTTTAATATTACGATATTTTAGCTCAATACTATATCTGTTTCCAAAATTCTAAGTAAAAAAATTAAGTAAATTGAATAAATGATATGAAGTTTTTAAAATCTTGTTTTACTCATTAATGTAGAGTTAATAATCCGAATACACGTTTCCTGATTTTCAACAAAATGTGTCCTTGACGTTAGAGAAATCAACGGAAATAAATGACTGAAAGCTGTAACGTAATGTACTGTACATAGAGGAAAGAAGGAAATCTCAACAAAAATTACACCGCAGAATAAACTTTTCCTGTGCCAGGAGAAAATTAAATTTCTAACAACTGTTGATCCGGGTAAATATTTTCTTATTTCTGAGAAATGAAAGCAACAAAAATGGGAGTTCAGAGAAAGGCATGATCTTTCTAAAAGTGAGCCTCTCACTGATGGTTTCTTGATGAGCATGTGAACATACCCCTTTTCAAACCACAATCAACATGAACCCTTTTGTCTATAATTATATTATGTTCTCAAGGATATAAATAAAACTCGTCTTACGTCAATAACGTACGAAAGAGGACTTCACAAAATTTGTAATACTTAAACTGTGTTTGACTTATAATAACAATCAATAATAGATAAAGTTGAATGTTCGTACATCGGAGTATTTCTGAATGTCTGTACGCTGAGGTAATCCGTATTACATAGATCATCAAACTTAGTGGAATTGCGTGAAATGCTCTAACAGGGCTCGCATGCTGTTTTAAATTTTGCCCGTTACTCGTGAACAAAAACTACCAGATTTTTATTGATAATCTTATTCGTCTGTTAGTAGTTCATTGAGCATGAATGTCAGTGGAAATGGCAGGGATGTCTAAGAGAAAATCTCAACAACAAAATTATTCTTTTTGGTTTGGAATTATAATAATCCGTTATTTTTTTGCACACATGATTTATTCCGTAGGATACCAGCTATATCTATTTGTATGACGGAGTTCGGTGTTGGTAGTATACACAGTATTGTGTAAAGAATATGTAGTCATACTATCCAGTTGATTTATGCTTCGCCACCCGCTTGGAACCAGCACTGATGATGGCCGCCAGGCGACCGAAATGGCCTTATGAATTAATTAATCTACTGGATAGTATAACTACATATTCTTTATACTATACAATATTTCTATTTATCTACTGATTTTCTATTTAGCAAATTTCGTGATATTGTGTGAATCGGCATGTGGTAAATCTATTCAAATACCTGAAACAGGGAAAGATCAGCTTACTAAAAATAAAATTAACTCTTATGATTAAATAAATAAACTTTATCATCAAGAAAGCAGTTGCAAACAGCGAATGACCACGAAGGTGGTAATGAACTAAAAATACTGTCTGGAAACAAGAAAGGGACCATCCTATCAATTCCGATCAAAGGTCCAAGGACAGAGGCGGATTTAGTACTTGCATAAAAAATATTACTAAAATACGTAATTTGTGATTCCAAAATTAATCGTAGATATAATGTGCAGTGAAAATTCGAGATTAATAATAACGAAAGTTTTAAATAGCATTCCACCCCTACCCGGAGAAAAATCGGAGAAAAACCCGTGCCAGGATGGGGGGGGGGGGAAACCCGGGCCAGAATGGAGATATATTTACACTTTTTATGTCAGGGACTAATAAGTAATAAATATTAATAAATTTAGTTGTAAGGTCTTTTTAAGTATATTGCAACTATCGATTCATTGAGCACTACTTAAGGGGCATTTGAAAGGTGTACAGGCAAAAACCTCGCCACACATTTGTATAGAATTAACATTTCTATGTAAATAAAGAGCCCTATTGAAATTGAATAAATAATAAATTCCTCCCCAACCTTAAATCTGTCCCATCCCATCTGCGCCTCTTCGTACGTTGAAAGATTCGTCGAAAGAACTAGTTATTCCAGTGACGTAAACTAACTCCGATCCCCGCGGGGATACGAATCGTAGCCTGAAACCGTGAAACAGGAACGTCTCGCCGCATTTCATGCGCCATCTGTCAGAGCAAAGGGAAAGCTGGAGCATCGTTCGCGGCGCCGACGCAAGGAGGAGGAATCGCTCCGCAGAAGTCGAGTGTCAGTGAAGGCTCGCGTTTCTCCACCACCACTTCACACCTCCTCGCCTTGCGTCACAATGTCACGCATGCACCGCGCAGATAGCGAAGGCTCGTTTTCACGTGTTCCCACGAACAATGAGAGAATACACAAGACCACTCACCTTGACACTGAGTGGAAGAAGCAAGTGAGGACTTGAATGGAGATGACATGGTTCAACTATTCCAAACAACAAAATAATTCTTACTTGAAAAGTTATCGGCCGTAATAATTACTAGGGATTGGTTTTCTTGCAGTTAGCCAGTCAAATTATGTCATTTTGCAACATTCCACAATTTATTGTCATTTTGCTATATAGCCCTGATGATGACTATAATAAATGGTGGAAACGTTGAAAAAATGACATAATTTTCTATATATTTGTNGCCAAAACGTATTTAAATCTTCAAGTGTAAATCGCAGTTGTAGCGTTTTGTCGGCAGTTCTTTCAATGAGCAGGTCGTGGTTGTGTATCTATGTGTGTATCTCGTTTCGGCCAGCTAAGGATCACGAATGTCGAGTGCCAGTAAGGGTCAGTTTTTGTGTGAGTTTACTCACTAGACACATCGTGAATTTTAGAGATCGGAGGAACAGCATCTAGTTAGGATATAGATTGCTGTATCTGAGTATTACAACTGCGGTTGTCAGTCGCAGAGGGTGAACTTTTCATACATCACAGCTATTTAAACTGAGACATGGCAATAAAAAGCTACAAATTTTTACTTGCCCAATCTGGGAATTGATCTCGGGATGACTTGGTGACAAGCGATCACGCTGACACCGTAGCCACGAAGGGTACCGTGATTGTATAATATTAAATAATTTTTTACATTTATAATTACAGTCAAAATTCAATTAGTATTAGTAAGACTTACGGTTATTATTCCTTGGGTGGGAGGGGGTCGCGAAACATTAATTCTACTTATATGTACTATTTTGGGGGGTCGCGGAGCTAAGAAGGTTGAGAATCTCTGGTCTAGAGTATCTTGTCTCAGACTTGTTGAAAATACGATTGACCTATTACGCTAACCCACGGTTTCTTAAGTTTGTTTAGCCAAAGATGACTACCAATGCATTGACGGATCAACAATTAGGTAATTACCTTTTTCCTTCTTCCTTGCATACCGTGTTATCGCTTTTACGTATTATCGAAATAACATATCGGTATTAGCAAAGATATATTTCTGAAGAACGAATGAGGCCAAATCGTAAATCAAATAGCAAAAAATTTAGAAGAAGATGCATTGGAGGTGTAGCAATAGAGATGAAAAAGATAACAGATTTTTTATCTATCACCGGTTCCCAACTTTAGTCAATCAAAATTATTAACTTCAATCAGGTATGAAAAATACATCATTAGTTACCGATTCTTTTGGATTATGAATTACGAAAATACCACAATAATATCGATAATAAACATTCCTGCGTTTATGCAACGTACCGATATTTTTTTATTTTACCTTTCTATTAGACTTTTGGTATATTTATTGTCTGTGATACATAAATGCACAACAGTTAATATATGATCAACATCCTCCACAATTGCACCGCACGTAGTTTTATTTTTTCTGCAATTCGTCATCGGTTCGAATATTTCCAAAGTTTTCAGGGAGAATAAGGAACAATGGAACTGTCATCGACGGAAGAGTCACACCCTTATAAGGTGGGACCTGCACTCCAATTTAGTNTTTTTTTTTTTTTTTTGGGGGGGGGGGTTACGGCTCGTCGACATCGAGGTCATTAGAGCCCTAAAATTCAGTACAGGTAGGGAAAATGCAGTTACGCACTAGGGAGAGACAACATGACTATCCCCGCGTGTGGGACTCGCAGAATGACTCAACCATACCTACTGAAAACCCTCCTGAATTACAACATACCAAAATATATCTCATTACATCAAAACATTACAACGAGGAAAATGAAAGATACCCTAGCCCTCGCAACCTACTAGCGTCGGGATGGAAAAGAACAAGAGGTGACCAAGGGAGGTCAGGAAAGAGAAAGGAAGGAGCCTTGCACGAGTAAGTGGAAGTAGTGCCAGATTCAGCTCGGGGCCCCGTGTTTTCTTTATTATCATTATAATTGTTTTAAAGAACAACAATATAAATAATAATGAAGAATGTACATGATTTAATTTGTAACTATCACTTAATAATATCGTAGAAACAATATTCAGGAACTCACTTGACTTGTTTGAAATGCATAAAAGCATGTTACAAACATAGCTGTCGATCACAACGGTTTTGTGATTTGTGCATCTCACTTCAGAAAAAAGTGAAATAGCTTTCTCAAATGTCCAGTAACATATACATAAAAGTAATATAAAAAATACTACGGGAAATTTATTACAAATCAAAGAAAACTTTTATAACTTTCGTGATTTAAAAGTTGGTCATTTTTTTAAATAAGTGTTTTCTCCATAAGACGCAATGTATTATACCATCATTTATAATAGCTATTATTTCACTTAAATGGCCGGTGAAGATTTTTTTCATGTTGAAATCACAATAAATACTCGTTATTCTATGCCGATTTCAGATTTTTTTAAATTTATTTCTCCCTATACTTGTACTACCTTAAGAGGTAAGAACGAAATCATGATGTGCGAAAAGTCTCTGTAGCAAACATCATGCAACACATGCAAATAAGTGCAGCCGCGTTTACTCTTGGGCACGTGAACGTCTATTGACAATATGTCCTTCGTTCTGGTGTCGTCATATCCACTCAATCTTATGTCAACCTCCAAACATTCAACAAATATTTTGTTCTTAACTTAAGGAATACAAAACTGCAATACTATAAAAACAAACACTGCACTAAGGCTTAAAAAATTAAATTCAAGAAAGAGGAATATTTTTTTATCTTTTCACAACATTTCTAATCTTGCTCCTCTTCCTTGGTGCAGTAAATTTCAAAACGAATAAAAGTAAATTTAATTTACATCCGAAACAAAATACATATTTTTATAATAAAAGATGCTTGATTAATAACAAAATTATCAAAAGAATTTCTTTCCAATATACCTTCAAAAATATTAAGAAAAACTATAAATTATTTATTTTTATTCCATAATAAGAAATTAGAAAAGGGCATTCTACATGTAGGTTCATTTTTATACAAAATACACAAAAATTTAACGAGTATAGCTGTTTCAGATATTTCATTAATCTGTTCACAAATTAGAGAAACGCTTCAAGTATTTTATGAACGTTCAGTGAGTGTATTTCACATCAACATTCATTTATTTCTAAACTACTCAGACTAAATCGACCACATTTTTAAACAAAATATTTAATAATTACATTGATTATTTTGAATGTCATCAATATTTCTGGCTAAATTAGAGCTGACAAGAGAATAAAATCAGAATCTTAATTCGATTAAACTTAAATTTGACGAATTTTAAATTCATAGAAATATATTCAAGAGTCTACGTTGAAATAATTATTAACTCACTCGCTCGATGACCGACGATTAGATGCCATCAAAATTCTAGTGTCAGGATTAATACTCACCTGCAACAAAAATGCAGCTAAGTCTTCGATAAAATGATAAAATAAAATGAAAATCACAAGAAAGCAATCAAATGAGGAGCAGTGCACACCGATAAAACTCGATTCAAGAAACTTTTTAAACTCATTTAAATACACTGGGACGGGCTCATTAGATACACAGAGGATCATGCAACACAAGTTTTATGAATACCGTTATAACTTAGGTTTACCACTAAAACATTGTTTATGTTACGACAAAGTAGATACATATTGAATATATACTAAATCAGCGGCCGCCAAAGTCCGCGGATCCTGTACTGGTGGTATGCCAGAAATGTATCGTGGTTTCATGTAACGCGTTTCTTCAGTGTACACTACTCCTTACATTCACCAAGTAGGTAATAAATTCAATAAAGCCTAACATTCCACATTTTGCAGCTAAGTTTTTGGAGGGATTTTTATTTTGTGATCCGAAAATCCTTAATCAAAAACAGTTTCATTTTGATTTCTACAGAACAATTTATTTGGAATATTTTTGAGCTTTTATATCGTCAATATTGTGAATTAATAAACGTAAGTTCTCTTCTAAAATACATATAAACTAAATTTACATAAATACACTATTCATACAATTCATTTTCAGTTCATTTCCATCATGAAGTAGTGTCTTCAAACCAGTTCACCGAGTATTGAATAAGGTTAATGGCTTTCATCTTCATCGTCCATCAATCTCCTTCTTTTGGTAAGGTCAAATATTTATTCCAGTCTATATCCAGTGGCTCAGTGCAGGTAATTGCTCTACATTTTGCATCGGAAATCATTCATGTCTCACGCCATCTCAATCTGATAGGGAAAAATCTTCCCGTCAGCCATAAATCGAGAATCACTCAACCAAGTTTCATATTCCCAATACGATGGTCCCTGCATTGCAACCAATAGAGGGATCAGAGAGTATATAAATGTAAAATTGGATAAATATTTCCTGAGCATATTTATTCATATCGGAGCGCTCTTAGAAAATAATTTATTAAATTCTGCCAACGGATCGAACAATTAAAAATTAATTTCTCAAATTAATTGCAGATGAATGTAATATCAAACAAATTAAATATACCGTGCAACGTAATTATACGTACAGTAATTTAATGCAAACTGAATATAGATTTTAACTTGATACGAATTAGTTCCGATTAAACTAGTTTACTGTAGTCAAAAATAATTTAATGTTTATGATTGCAAATACCGACAACTTGCTTTCAAGTGACCACATACATTACGATTACTGTTTATATAAACAATTCTTGTTATTGTTGCGTGGTTACTCACGACTAATTGTTCAGAAGTTGACCACTGTAACCATGGTCTTAAAATCATCCTCAACCTTACAAACGTCTTCAAGAATGTAATTCGGTACGGTATAAGTGTTCTTTATAAACCAATTCAACACATCGTTTACAAAAAATATAAGCAAGACATAATAACAATTTACATCGTACATTGTCGCGAAATTTCTAAACTATGATCCATTTTGTAAAGTTCTAATACTTTTTTCGTTATTTTTATTTCAATATATCAACCGAGACAATGATATGGAATGTTATCTTACTGCGTTATCTTTTACGTAGAGAACTACAAACATTTCCGATAATTCAACGAAAAGATACGAGAATGTCAAGGAATTTAAGAGGAAATTCTCTTGAACGCGTTTCATAAACGAATGTTAAATCAATTCTTTTCCGACAGTTTGTTCGCCCAAATTTCAAAATTAGAAATAAGAAGGTTTTCTCTTTCGTTAAACGTTAAATTAAAAACGGAATACAAAGTTTTTAGGTCTTCATATTCAAGACAACCTCAAATGGAATTGTCACGTTGACAATCTTAATTCCAAATCAAGTAAAATGTATTACGCATTACGAATCTTAGTTAATATTGTTTGTCCACATATTTCTCGTTGCGTATATTTTGCAAATGTTTACTCCCATTTACGATACGGCGTCATCTGGGGAAATTCCAAGCAGAGCGTCCAAACTTTCGGAATTCAAAAGAGGATTGTAAATCTCACCCTCGAATCTCCTGTAAACCTTTATTCAAGGAATTAAATATGTTAACACTTCCCTGCATTTACATGTATGAAACTGTCGTGTTTGTTAAGACCGAATTACCTGAAGCACCACCCTTGTTTCATACAAAACAGTTTTGTTCACGAACACAATACTTGTAATACGAATAATATTCATCTTCCGAGAGTGTCAACCGCACTTTGCCAAAAAGGGTCGTATCGTTCGAGAATCGTTCTATATAATTCCCTGCCCAAAAATATACAAGATATTATTAAATTAAATCTCTTCAAATCCACGGTTAAAAGCTATCTTCTGCACCAGTGCTTCTACACTCTAAAAGAATTTATTGATTTTAATAAATATTAAAGCCGTTTTGTACGTCATCACGCCATTGTTGTAGTATTTTCAAAATATCTGAGAACAATTTCAAAACTATTTTCTTGCATGCAAGGATTATGTCTCATTCACATAAAGTTAGTTGTGTATGTACTCAACCCTGGCACGGTTGGGTACATTAATTCTGTAGCCCCATTCTGGCCCGGGGTTTTCCTTCGGGTAGAGGCGGATTTTTTATAAAGACTCGGTAGACTCTTGCCTAGAGACAGCATCAATAGCTATAATTATTAGCGAATGTAGTGTTATTAAATAGTTACGAATTATCAACAATAATTTCCGAATGATTTATAGCTTGATAATAATACGTTCTTGTGAAATGACTTTTCTGTGTTTTATTAAATACAATAATCGTTGGTATTTGTTAATACTATAACACGTGTCGAACTTTTTTTAATCGTCAGGATTATGTTGAAATATTAAATCCGCCTCAGCCTTAGGGCCCTTGGTCGGAGTTAATGGGATGGTCCCTTGCTTCCTTCCGGAGAGTCAATTACTTTATTGTCTTCCACGCGGTCATACGCAGTTCGGAACTGCTTTTTTGACAATATAGTTTTTATTTATAAGAACTCGGGAACCTTTCCGTTTACGTTTTATACAATAAGATACAAAGAGTCACTGAAATTCAAATGTTTGTTTCCCCTCGGAGGAAACTCGTTAAGACTAGCTATAAATTAAGTTAACAATAATTGTAGAAAATAGATGATGTAGTCTAGAACAAATATTTCAATTTTACCTAGTTCACTGAACAAATGCAAAAAGAAATCTTAGCTTCCCAAAATTCCACAGTATTCTAAACCTCGTTGCTGCTGTATTCATGTCACTGACCTATTCTCTTCTCTAAAATTGTTAGATTTTCCAAAAAACCTTTTATAAGTGAAATCAATCACTCTAAATTTAAATTTAAATCATGGAAGACGAACCATACTAATTTAATTCCAATGATAATGCAATATCATGAGCTTTGAAGGTTACGAGATAAAATCTATAATTTCTACATCGCGATGAACTATTACTGCAAAATAACAATAAAATGAAATATTAATATGAACTCAGTGTACGAGTAATATACCAAGAGCTCACAAAAATTGGTATTTTGGAAACTCTACTATAAATATTTTAAATTATTTATTTTGTTTTCTTGTTTTCGGAGAATTATTTTGATTAATAAATATATATTCTATATTTAAAAATAAAAAAAGAAAGTACTTAAAACATGTCACTCAAAGCTGTGTCTGCTAGTTAGAAATTATTGGGATTAAAACGGGACGGTAGGAATACTAGTGCGCAAATTTGGGAATATTTTAATAAAGACTTTGCCCCACTAAAACGGTTTAAATTCGGGTCTCGATGAAATCCTCCTATTTTAACATCAATTCATGAATACGTGATTTAATGAAATATCCGACTTTTTCTTCTCTTACAAAACAATTCGAATACTACCATACCGGATATGGTAAGTTTTTATCACACATTTCTTTCGCAACTTTATAATTATGGCAATAAAAGAGACAGATGGATTGGATACGCCGTGCTGCAGAATCATGAAATGCGAGACCAATCAGACACCAGCGCCGTGCAAGTGCTAATTACGAATGTTCAAATACGTTCCTTATGTCAAGAGATGAAGATTAATTCTAATTGGTACTTTTCGTTTGGTATTGCTTAAATTATTTCAGAATGCAATATCACACCGAATCATGAGGTTTTGAAAGCTCACTATCAACGTTAATTAATCCCGTCGTTAATTAAGAAACAACCAAAGAGATATCCTCCCAGATACTCTTCGTCCTCAAGTTAATTAAATCAGCAAGGTCATGAAGCGAAAGTCAACGGAATTACTTCAAAGTGGATTCAACGGTGCAATGCGCAATACTTATGATAGATCCTATTTACTCATTTAAGAAAATCCTATTTTGATTATAATTGACTGGTGGGGTCATAATGAATTGAAAGAGATAATTCTGAAAAAGTTTTACATACTATTCATCAACTATTTTACGTAAGAATATAGATCATCAAATCTAACTTCTATTGGTAGATTTTGACAATTTTTATACCAATCACCTAAAGCTACTTTTCAAAGAATGACATTAGCATACGCAATGGTTTCGACAGCCCCAGGATTCGAACTACAGAATCTCAGTTCAAGTGGCTATAAAGCGAGAGCTTCTATTCAAAATGAATGTCCAAGAACACATTTTGAAGTCAATTTATCATTACTATATCTTGAATTTTCTCATCACTGTTCTGCTTCGTCTCTTCCATACATCCTTCAAAAAATGGTAAACATGGTTCTAAACATTTATTCCTTCCTACAGTTAAGAAATCTCGGGGAACAAGCTCTATGAGAAAGATTTTTTATGCATATGGCGAGAGGCTTTCACGGATTTCCTCTTTTTTGAAAAAAGCAAATATTTGAATACACGATCACTGTCATATTGTAAACCTTAACTGTTTAGAAAATGTTTCAACGTGTATATTTTATAAAATATCTCTATTTGTATTCATTTTACACTGAAAAATAAAAACGCCCAGAAATAGCATAACTAGTGTCAGTGCGTCAATCATTTCGAGGTGGTTTCAAAACATTTCACATTAATCTAATTTTAAGTTATGAAATAGACAAGAAATTGCAATAAAAGCTAGATTCTTTTTACTAGTCGCGTTTTCATTGTATTCCCGTACCTTCTGAACACATCGTTCAGTGTTTTATTCTATTTTACATATTATTCTATTAGCTGAACCAGAAATTATTATATTATTCATTAAATAAACGCATTTCATAGCACGAAACATCCATCATTATCATTTTCCTAACAAGTACTCCATGTCTCATATGACATGAATCCATGTCCATGTCTCAAGAAATATTTTATCTCCCCAACTTAACAAATAGCACCCTTGCGTTGCCCGGTATTGGTCTCTTCCCAGTCACTTCACTGAATTTCGTGTTGTTTGATAAATCAATATCTTCATAGAAATTGTTCCCCTACCTACCCTCTAAGCTCAGTGAACTATCGCCTGTATAACCCATCCTAACTCGGGTTTTCACCACTTTTCCTTCGGGCAGAGGTGGACGTTTTATACAGGTTCTGTCTAGGAGCGGCGTCTATTGAAATAATAAATCTCAAATTTAGTGTTATTTTAATACTTACGATTTATAAACAATATTTTTTGAGTAATCAATAGTTTGATAATAATGCGTACCTCTGAAATAACTTCGTGTTTTATTAAATAAAAATTTGTTGGTATTCTATTAATATTATAATATGTACTGAACTACTATAATATGTTAAATCCGCCATTTCCTTACGGTCCATGATCGGAATTGATGGGATGGTCCCTTTCATGCTTCCGGAGAGTAAATTAGTTTATTGTCCTCCACGTGGTCATGTGCAGTTTGTAAATGTTTTTTTGACAGTAAATTTATTTATTTATTTATAATGCTTTCACGAAAATGAATAAGTTTCCGTTCACGAAAGACGGGTAAAAATTGAAAATACCGTTCTGCTCCGTCTAGACAGTTTTACACCAAGATTCGTAAAGATACAATAAATGTTATAGAAACGGGAAGAGATGGTTTATTAGGTTTGTGGAATTGTGATATTTATGGTCAAGAAAGAGGAGAAAACTTGAGAAAAACTTCAGAAAGGATATTTAGTGTCAAAAATGGTAATTGTTTGATTCCCACGCAGAGACATTTAGGAATATATTCAAAAATTTGGAGTAATTCGAAATGTGATGAAGAAGAAATGGTAGAGGGAAAGAATGAAAGGAGGGATGAGGATACGCCAAGACTTAAGACAGTGTTAATGGCACAATAAAACCTCAGTAATGACTGTTGGTTACGATATTTAATACACACATTGTTTTCTTGATAGACTTCGTAATTTAGTCTTATAATAGTTTATTGAATACGGTATTAAATATTAAAATAGTATTTTGTATACATTAAAATAAATAAGAAAATGGCGTAGATTTCCATCCCATGATAAAATAAATAGTCAAAGATTCTTCTCTATGGATTAGATAATGAAAGACTGTACGTCAATCTAAGTCAGGAAGTGTTAGTTATCACCCTCAAAAATGTTAACATTTTACTTCTGTATAAACGAACGTTACACAATTCTTTCAACGCAATACCAACCCAATGCAATACGTTTCACACAATAAACAAACAAAACTGTTAATTTTCAACCATAAAACTCCAAAAAATTTGAGAGCAATATTTTATGAGTAATAAAAAATGACACTGAAAATTGTTCGAAACGTATTCCAACATTTTAAAACAAATTCAATCAAAATACGCATCAAACAAATACATAATAATTTTTTTAGTATCAGAAACTATTTGCAACATGTTCAATGTTAACTATTGGAGCGAGAGGGTTTTGCTTTTGATTGTATTGTTGTTGTTTTTGTTATGGCTGCTTCTTTACAATTCTACAAGAAGTTACAAAAAATTTGTGTTATGACTCATTAAAGGTTTCTCCTAAAACACTGAGAGTGGTAGCGTAGGAACAGCGTACTTGCACCCAGCGTGAGCTAAGGTGAGAATTTTTAGACCTGTCATCATCTTCCAAGAAAACCATTCATTCATCATTCACTCCATAACACGCTGCTTTCATGATTCTCAAATCAGGGTCCGCAGAACCTGTGGAAGTAAATTTTGCCTTACAGAATTATAGAACTTCAATTAATCAGGAAGCTCTTCATGAGAGAAGATAAGAAATTCTCGTATTAATGTAAGCGTAGAATACTAATTACTTTGACTTTGGGGTCGTATCAACTGGTTTTTCATGTAATCATGGTAGTCGAGTTAGGAAAAGCCTTGAATTAAAGCATACACATGGTCACATTTGCCACAACGAGTAAATTTTATCCTTCGAAGTGTAACTTCCAGTTTTGTAGTTGCTTTTCATTTGACAACAACAATTTTTGACAACAGTTTCATTAATACATAGAATAATAAGCACCATCTCTTCATCGGACAATTCATTAAAAATCCTCTATGTACTAAAATAAAACGAATAATGTACGAGTACGTTGACAGTGAGTCTCATCTTCAGTTGGAAGACCGGTTTTAAACAACATTTAGTGAATCTAGATTTCCCCAGATCTAGAAATGTTCTATTTGATATGTTCATACAGGGTTATATAGGGGGTGATTATAATGTCAATGTCATTCAACACATGGCGATTTCCCATTTCCTTCCACACACGGTGAAAACACCAATCTCAAACCTAATCATAACATATCAGAGGAAATTCAAAACGATTGAGACACCAGATCAGCAGATGAAAAGTCTTCTCTCTTATCTGTAAGTTCTATAATTTTCATTATAAAACTGTATATATAAATAGAAATTGATATTTGTTGTCGCTTCCTTACATATTTCTTTGGAAGTGCAATATTTCCCATAAGAACTTTATGATTCTAGGTATCACCCTCCAAGCGTTTTATTCGTACCGAAATCCTCCAATATGTCGGTAAATACGTACGCGATACATAGCACTAAAATCAATCCCTCTCTCCTGATTCCAATCACCATCTGATCGTCGAATGAGTCGAGGTAAAATGGCTTGGACGAGAAACGCCTTCACTTGGGAGCAGCCAGTTGTTCGAATCGCCAGAGAGAGCTTCTGCAACTGAATCGAAACAGAAGCAAAACGACTGTGGGCGTCACGAATTGCTGGATGGTGGGAGTGACAATGGCAGCGACGGGGCACGAGCTACGGACCAGCGCTCAGCAACGCGGCCAGCGGCGCTTTCCCCGCGAGTGAAATGTCAGGCGACTCCTCCACCTACACTTCATCGCCTAGTCTGGTGGAGTAAAAACCAGTAGTGCCACCCACGATAAAAAAAACACAATCTATATCGATAGAAAATATCGCTTTTCGATATTTCACAAGGCGATGTGTTAGATAATCAATTTAACAAAGATATCTATTGTAGTTAAATAAGTAATATGACTTTAGTAGGAATCCACACAATATTTATTGCGAACTATTTTTCGGAACACGTTTCAACCCTGTTTGGGGCATTAGTCAGGTGCAACAAAATAAATATTGTGTGAAGTCCTACTAAGATCGTGTGATATATTTATCACACGATCTTGGTAGGATTCAACACAATATTTATTTATTTAATTTATTAATTTCTTCAATCTCGTAAATACATGAACGTAAATAGTATAATTTGCATATCGTCACAAGATTTTAAAAATTCAATACATCGAAAAACTTTTCTCCA
This sequence comes from Laupala kohalensis, assembly GCA_002313205.1. Lineage (NCBI taxonomy): Eukaryota > Metazoa > Arthropoda > Insecta > Orthoptera > Trigonidiidae > Laupala > Laupala kohalensis. Next base: position 249,323 of record NNCF01131194.1, on the reverse strand, counting down.
AGTCTACAAGTCCAAGTGATTCTCAATTGTTTTTGAGACGCGTGCCATCAGGCAGAACGATGCGCGTTTTGATAGCGGAATCTATAAATACCGTAATATCCAAAATTGTAATTGTAATCGAAAATTTTCAAAATTAAATGCTTCCTTTATGTTACGAAATATGAAAACGAATGAAAACCTAATATTGCCATCTATACAATTTCAAGAAAGTATCTCATTTCGTAGGCGAACTCTGATTGTTGTGCCACATCGATGTGTCTCTTGTCATCGTGGGCCACGCTCAATTGGTCGGAAACACGCATCGAAGACAAAGCTTAAAATGATAGGCAACAATGGAGCGAGAATTCACGTGTATAATTATTTTCATGTCAGTGTACCACTATCTTAGAATTTTAATGTAACATTAAGATAGTTGAAAATAGTATTTATCCTCTCAGTTGTGCACCTTCTCAATTACGTTGATAATTAACAACATACTTAACCAAGAATCCTCAAAGCTTGCCGTTACTCTGATATCCGACTTGACTTTGGTTAAGCTTGACGTCACGCCCACAAACACAATTCTTCACATACTTTGTTTATATTAAATGTACTATTTATCTTACATTCAAAATACATTTCATTTTACATGTGTGACCAATAACTTGTATCTTTTGTGGTCTAATTTTTTGTTGTTGATCATTTTTCGTTTTATTTTTGTATGATTCAAACTACTACCAAACTATTCCAAATTGCAATTGATGAATTAGATTTTGTTCAATAGAGGGTTTTGCTAAATTTTCAAGGTGTTTATTTCCAGGTTGAGGGATCAGATTTTGGGAATTATATTATTTTTCGTTGCAGTTATATAGCCAATCGTCACCGATTTTAAACAATTCTTGTAAGAAACTTGCGATTGTTGAACAAAAACATTCGAATTTCAATTTAAAAGCCGAATTCAAAACATGACGGATGCAAACAATATTGCATCGGATTTTGCCCAACATTGCCTCTCTCTGATGGGAAACAGCTTTTTGATATCATGATCTATTTCGGTCTACGAGATTTCCCCATCCGCTGGACCATTATCTAATAAATGCTGTTATCAAGATTTGAAATGAACATTCAAGAAAACTATACGAGTTTCTTTTCCTCAAAGTGATATTTGTTTATGAAATCTAAGACGAGAAATAACATATTTGATAAGGATTGGGTTGACACTATACTACTCGATGAAAGTTAACAAATATTATTTCATTAAAGACCAAATATTTGAAGATTTACTTTGTTGCAGAAGACTCTCCCATTAGAAGCATTATATCTAGTTTGAAATATCTATGAAATCGATATCTAAGAAATAATGAAATTGTGAGATCAATATCCTCCAAGCTCTCGACTTTGAAAATTGCCAGATCATTCGCAGATTTATAAAAAGAACATAACCATAGCACCCAAGATAGAAACTAAACTAACATAAATCACTTGGAAATGGTTGTTTTTCTTATGGCCAGGGATTTGCGCAGAGGGTTTCGAAGACGTTCAAAAAAGATATGATATCCTGCAGCAAAACACCCGACACGCTATGGCACATTCATTAAAAAAACTGAGTGACAGCAGAAAAACAAAGAAAAAATATTTCCAAAAGTAATATGTCTCTCTGAGCGAAGAAAATGCTGTTGTTGTTGTTTTTCAGAACTTAACTTAATTGCGAGATAAGAAAACGGTTTTTCACCAGTCAATTTAACTTGTTCATAAATGAAATAGATGTTACGAAAATATCATTCGAAAGATCTAATTTCATGAGAAAAGAAGAAAACGAAGCGCTCCTAACAAGGTGCAGAGTACTTCAAACTAAATTAGGAAAAGAATACAGGCTACTCAAAATTTCTACAACCAGTGAACTTGATACACATCTTTCTTCTGAATTCGTATCTTTCCTCCAACTTCAAGTCTCAAAGGAAGCTTCGTTTTCGTGTTTTATCAGTACCACCTAGTTGTCGAAGTAACAACTCTCAAAATAGATACGTAATTAGGGTCAGGAATATTTCTGCTCTATAATTTTATCCTAACAGAAAAGGGAAGAACAATTCTTATGACATGTTTTTGTGATGTTCCAAGAATATTGTGTTACACCTGGGCCCTCAAATAAAACCTAGGCACATTGCGATCCATCATTAATGAACGCCCTTCAAATAATCGGATCGAAGTAGCATGCAACAAAATTACTTCCAAAAGCCCTTTAGGAAACCTTAAAATACAAATTCTCAAAAGAAAATCTAATGCGAGTCTCAACTCATTACGTAATTTCGAGGTCCAGTATTATAAGAACATACGGGTTGGTATGTCCTTATCCCCATATCAAACTTTTATAAATAAACTGATGCAAAATTAATAAACTATAATCCTTCATTAAGATATGACTTCCGCCGAAAATCGAGGATACAATAATTAAATAGAAAACTAAAAATCATTCAATGGGAATATAATGTTATTTAAAGTACAGAATATGAAATTTTGCTGGAAATATGAATAATTATCACTCGTAAATAACAGAAACATAAATCCATAAAATTCCATTTGACAAATAGATAAACTGGTCCCAAACAACTCATTTCACAATCATAGATAAAATGTCCGTAGAACATAGTGTTTCTGATATGAGGGAATAAAACGAATTTTTGAGCAGAATTTGCCATTGTCTGGATGGCGCTTACACTAAACTCAGAATTACTCAGGGTTTCAAGGCAAAAATCCCAGGGCGAATTCGTGATGACATTAACGAATCCATCTTCTTTTATTCCCCATTTCGTAATGATGGGTTAGAGGAAAGGACAAACAAATACTTGAAAAAATCTCAAAATACCAATACGTTGGTGATTTGCACATAAAGACTCGCATTATACAATTTATACCATTCTTTCTCAAAAATTTTTTCTCTTTTAACCACGCGTCAAAAATTATCAATACACGATTTGGTCCCTATTAATATGTCTCGTTTATTTCAGTTAGTCATTATTATGTAACGTCACAATATCGAGTTAATGAGTCACAGTTATCTTAATACATTATATTAGTTTAAAATCAATTTTTTTCTTTGTCTCCATAAATGTGTTACAATTTCTTGTGTCTATCATATCTTGCGCCAAATATTCTTCCAAAAATTCGCAACGTTTACGACCAAAAATGTCACACTCTTACAATATATTTCATGTTCTTATACAGGAGCTGCTTATAAGAAATGTGAGAGCGAGAACTCTCCTACTCTGACTTCACTTGGCTGGATTCTATGGTGCAATGGATAATACCGCAAGCATGTAGTTTTGTGGCTACGAGTTCAAAACCTCTCTCCGCTTCTAATGCAGAAACACTTCTTTCACGCGTACTCTACGCCTATGATTTCGCGAAAAGACATTCATGAGTGCACCTTCACGATAGAAAAGCGAAAACCAATTATGAATAATAGATCTGGGAGACACCAATTGGGGATCTAGAAAAAGAGATATATTGAGCACGTTTATGTTTTCTCCCCAGCTAACCACTCTTGAAGCACTATTGGTTCAGAGATGGTGAAGTCCATTGTATTTTAAATTGTGTCTCCTTTTTGCATTGTTACCAACCAAGTTACTCATAGCGATGATGCCTTTTATTTGGTCATTGCATTCGTCATGCTTCTCATGAGAGGTCTGCAATATTCATTATTTAATAACTTTTTATTTTCCTTACATCAATTTTCACACTATTTTCACACTTCACATCGGCAGCGCTACATGACGGTAGATGAACAGAGAACAGAGTCACTTAATTACTTTTCGAATAATGTTTCTTCTTGGAATAATTCAATCGTTTACATTATATGTGTATAACTCTCACATATTTTTGAAAATTGGTACTTACGAAATTCTCCTACGGTTTTCCCAAATCTCATTCCATTTCACCTATTCAAATGATACTGCCTCCCCAAAAACAACCCCTAAAATATTTGATGGGAGAGGACTGCTTATTGTGCCAATGGTATAGATGCTAACCCACACGACGAAAGTTGTGTGTATTACTTGACTAACGATTCGATGTTAGTGAGTGATGATTCTCAGTTCACCTTATTCGGTGATACACGTGCCACCCGTATCATTCATCACGATCCGAACCATCGATACCGTTTCTTTGACGACCAGGAAGTGCGCTACTGGTAGGAGAGAACTGACTGTGTATTACATCCATCAAGTCATCTCTCAAATCAAGTGAACGGAAAGGAACACAACTAATGAACATGATAGAGCCAATTATTCCTTGTATTAATAAGAAGTTATAAAAATAATCATTAAAAAGCTCAGGCGGTAAAATCAGGAATGATAAAATACAAACTTTATTACTCTGCTTTATCAATGTACACACCTATGATAGAACAATCGCAAATTGGAAAGAAACAAAATGAACTCAAAATGTCGATTCCTTGGCCCAACTGGAACTTCTTGATACTTCGATCGATCGATTCATCATGTATCTCGACTTCAAGCCCAATTCGTTACAGCGTAAGTGATATGAATAATGAAAGCATTTACTAAATTTTTTGTACAAATTGGAATTATGGATACTGAATATATAATGTAATAGTTGTATTCAAGATAGAGATCGAAAGATTTAAGACCGACTCTTCAACGAAACACGAAAATCGATGTATGGTTGTATATAGTTCTATGGATGTGAGTACCCTAGGATTCAATGTATGATCCAAATATAGAGGTAGGAAAGGATTTCTCCAAACTTTTGGATCCGATATAACCTTATAGTACATATACTATGAGGTTAAGATTTCACATCAAAAGGTTGTGATGTCACATCCACAGGTTGGGAGACATCCTTTCTTTTGGATACTACAATGTTCAGATGTCATATCCAAATGTTGGGACCGTGTCTAACGTTTAGATCACCTTCCTGTGAATTCGCATCCCCCATCCATACCTCTTCGCTCACATCATGTGGTAACTTACTCACCTTGCCATAGCAGCGCTGCTGTCCCGCGGCGGTGCGCGTGGCCCAGCGATCGCTCTGGATGCGCGCGCGTTCCACTGCTCCGGTGGCGGCATCCACGCGTTGCCATTCGCGGACGTCTCGACGCGCCGAGGGCTGCTGCTCCCCGTCCTTGCCTCTCGCTCCGCCACTCCCCGCTCCCCCCGAAGCCCCAACGACGGCTACGGCCACTGCCGCCTCCATCGCCGCTGTCAAGTACGTAGCTCGTCTCAGCACGGGCCTGACGGGGTCGGGTCGGGTCGGTCGGTCGTCGATCGGGTCCACGGAACAGATCGGGTCGGGTGGTCGTCGTCAGGCGCGCGACCGGCGGCGTCTCTCCACGGGGCGCGCGTCACAACGCGATGACATGGCTCTGAAACATATAATAATGCAAATCAAGAATCATTCCAAACATACGGAGAAAAGGAACAAAACATATGTAATTTGATGGTGTACGAGAAAAAGGTTCGGCCAGTCGCCACCCTTTTCACCACATTCTCTTTGCGGGAGAAAATAAATAATTATTGAGAGAGTAGGTTTCCGTAGTCACAGTCAGATGAGTCTTGGCTCCTCGGGAATCGGTGCGTCGAGGTGTTGAAAACCGACGTTTCGGCCATCTTGTTGTGGCCTTCTTCAGGGTGGCCTTCTTTAGGGTCACCATGAAGAAGGTCACAGCAAGAAGGCCGAAACGTCGGTTTTCAATAACACGACACGGCGATTCCTGGAAAAACAAGACTAATAAATAATTATTCCAATTTAGGCTCCCGGAACTAGGAATTAAACAAAACAAATAATGCGAACTCTCTTGTATAGTCATGTAATTATTCTTCAAAAAAACTATACCCACAAAACGTCGCGGCTAACAGAATTGTACAGCAAGTAATGGAAACATGTGATGCAGCGTGTAGCATATGATATGAGAGAGAGTAGCTGGGATAGTAGTACTTTAAATTTTATCGTCTAACCTCCGTTTACCCCCCAGACCCCCATCACTTCTACCACCCAGATCCCCCACCCCTGCCCAATCGCTGCTCCTGACGTCGTCAACACACGAACCACCTCGGACAACGGGAAACAATATTTATAAAAAGTGAGAGTGCCCTTACTGACAAATTGTCCCGCGCACAACTCACAACCCACGCGCGCAATAGATAATGGTTTTCCTTCTCAACATTCTTGAATTTAATATATCCAACACCCGCAATCCTCTCATTCATCAAGCTACTCCTATAGAATATTTCTGTTTTTTGACATGTAGGCGCCTACCCAGTTGAACAGGCTAAGCGCCTTCCTCTAATCACATTGTCAAAATGAATCTCAAATATCAAACCTGATTTTTCCGTCTAAAGTATTTTGAAAAAGAATACTTTTGTCATCCATGAATCGATTTGTCGAAAAGAGTTCTAATCTTTAAATAGGTGCGAAGGTTAAATTTTGAGATGTTTGGACTGAGTATTTGCAACACGTGTCAAGAATACAAATTCTTTTCGCCTTTAATTCAGTAATAATTTGCTACAAGAGTTTATAGTCATGGTCAATCGCAGAAAGGAAGTATTGCTCATGGTTAGTGGTCCATAGTCTAGGTACTTTCTCATAATTATTCCAAGTGAACAGGAAACCCCAGAACAATCCTACACTTCTATGATATTAGTTTCAAACACTAACAAATCTGTATTATTCAGCCCCTTTCCATTTACGACTCAAAATACCTCATTTCGATGCCTGTGACCTCCAGCAATAACCAGATAAGTGATATTTTTCTTTTTTCGAGTTACGATCGGTTAAAGCTTCCAAAAGGTTTTTCAACCATTAGTTTGGCATTTAACTTTCTTATGATAAGCTGTTGTAATACTTCGTAACTATGATGAAAAACTTTGTTTTCACATAAAAAGTTTAAAAATTAGTTTTGTTTTTACCATAAAAAATGAAGAAAAAATAGGTAACTGTTTATCTTCACTCATCGCGTTTTATTATTTTACTGGATATATACTGCTTTTTTTAGAAAATTTGTTCTGAAGTTACGTGTTTATTCTTGTTTGGCGCATATTTAACTGGTTATTAGTGTTTTTTATGGTTTGTACGTGAATTTTCATTACTCGATTTCAGAATATACATGTTTGGATCGTTTACACTAAAAGAAATGAAACTTAGCAATAAAAACAAACCTTTTGGATAGGTTATCTCGTTTTTTTAGTGCAGGTACCTGGCAATTCCAGGAAGTCACAGTAATACGTACGTAGCTCACTATTGTTCTTTCTCCGTTAATAATTTCTATTCACTATAGTTTACGAAATAATGCGGTTGAGTTTCTAAAATGCACAAATTCTGGAAAATTGTCTCTCGTATGTGTGTATATATATATATATATATATATATATATATATATATATATATATATATAT